>JACGAQ010000312.1:0-177977 GCA_014119065.1 Orius insidiosus | reverse complement strand
TCAGGATCTACAGGATCTGGAAGGCAAAAAACTAGAGAGTTGTAGGTTATGAAAAATATTTGTTTTATCTTATTGGTAACCTATAAAGTATTTAAAATATGAACTGATCGGATGACTCCAAGGACTAAGTTATGATAACGACTTCCTTATGACCCTAGTCCTTCTACCATCTACACAGCTCCAGAATATTTAGGATCTAATTTTTTATAATGCTAAAATTCCATAATTTTCATAATCTTATTTAAAAATTAACCGTTAAAAGGCGAAGCTGAAGTAGGTAGAACACAGGTGCCCTACAGAAATAGGAATTCAGGGCGTCTACTTCTCTCAAATTTTTAAAAACTATTTAAAAAATATTTATCCAGGCAATTTACGCACAAGATGTTGAGAATATGTTCTGAGTCATTTTAACCTGTTATTTTTGTAAGGTCGTACAGCCCAAAATATTATCTAGAAGATAATCTTTAGGTATTTAAAAAAACACTCGTCTTTCTACAAAATTATTGAAATAAAATCTAAGACAATCCTTGATGATGCTTCATGGGATTTGCCGCTAGGAGAACTCTGAATCACTTAAATTTATTTTGAAAATTTGTGCTTGTGCACAAAAAGGTTATTTTTAAAGTAAAAGAGTTTATTTTCACGCTTTTTGTTGAAAAGGGAGGAAGTTGAACAAAAGATTTCAATTTCAAAGGAGCTGACCTCTAAATCAATATTGTTTACGTACTATTGACATAACAAAAACTTTAATTTAACCTTTTTGTTATCTTTTTTCTTCCAGTGATGGCTTTTTGAGCATAACGGAGTTCGATTCGATATGTCGTGCCCTTTTTAGAAACGACAGGGGAAAAGTTTACACCTCCCTGAGGACCAACTACAAGAGATTTTTAACATTTTCGACCTTGACAAAGTAACAAATACTAAAAATAACTATGAATCGAATTTTTTATTGTAGGATTCGCAAATTAGCCGAGACGAATTTACTTATTGCTGGAACAACTGGATTAAAACGGTATTTCATATAGACAATTTTATAACCGAGCCTACCTAACCTTCAAGTTCTTAATGCTCAAATATTACAGATCGTCCGGCCAGTGAGTGCTTTTCTCATAATAGACGTTCAAATGATTTCATTTCGGGATCATTAAGCATAAGCCAATGTTCAGCTCAACAAAACGGTTTAGAGGTAAAAGCGTTAATACAAATATTTGAAGCAAATTTTTTTTAGGTTATAGAACCAATAAATAATTTATTGGAAACTGTCAATTTCGATGCAGTGTTTTATTCATTAGATTGGCATCCGAGTGATCATGTCGTTTATAGATAATCTTAAGTATAGGAAAGTACATCCTTCCAGTGCTGTAAGTTGAAATTTAATGATTTTTTTTTAAGTAAGTTGTTTTAGGTTAGTGCGGAAGAAGCACAGACTTATGATACGGTCACTTTTGATGGGCCTCATCTGATGAAGCAAAGGCTCTGGCCTAGGCATTGCGTTCAGATTCATGGGGCGCTGAACTACATAAAGATCTTAAGGTAAAATAAACTAATTTAGAACTAGGTCGCCCCAAGTGTTGTTAACTGTGTTAATGACAAGTTGTCAGGCTATTTTAATCATGCGATCTTCAAATTCTAAGTGTTAATCATTATTAGACTATTCAAAATTTTATGAATCACGTTATAAAGGCGATTAAAACAAAGCTTTTTCTAATTTTAAAAGTTTAAAACCTATTTTGGGAAGGGGATGAAAAAAAAAAGTAATTAGCACGTCAGATAATCAATCGAGGGAGGGAATAACGATGGTGAGTCGTGGTGATATCTCCGAATAGCTCCGCCGTGAACTTTATCCCCCTTGACCTTTCCCGTATTTTTCCACCCCTTCCGACCCCGGGAAGTTTGATAACAACTGTGATTCACAAAGTTATCAACACCTCGGGTGTTTTGAACCAGTTAATTTTACCGCATTTGAATGCTCTCAGAAAGACTTAATTTTTCTACTATTATAGTAGGTACGCGAAAAAAAAGTTGTGATTTTTTTTAATGTTCTCTTAACATGCGATTTGATTTCTTAAAATATAAAATACTTGTGTTAAAAATGTTGCATTCATTTATTTTAACTGAAATAAGATGGAAGTTTAGTTCTTTAGGCAAAACAATAAATTTTAGCAGTTAGGTCAAAACTTCACGTCACATCTTGTTAAGAATGAAACCTTCTTTCTGTTATACTGCATAGCTAGCACACTCTACATCAATTCAGTTCCTTCTTAATTTTTTTTAGATTGTTGAAAATGCCACCAAGGTTTATAAAGGAACGAACCCTGAAGTTGATTCATATTCTGTGTTTTGGGACAACAAAAAATTGACGCAGACAACACTCGTTTCACAGCTTGAACAAAAGAATGCCACAGATATTTACGTTTGCGGTTTAGCCTATGATGTTTGCGTTGGTAATTATTAAAATTTTTGATCGATTTTTGATGCTTTTGTTTCTTAGGGGCGACTGCCGCTGATGCGCTTTCGATCGGATATAGGACGATCCTCATTGACGACTGTTGCCGCGGCGTTGATCTCGTTGATATCGAAAAGACAAAAAGCACAGTAGTCAAAAACCACGGAGTTACAGTCAACTCGAATGAGGTCAAAGCGATGGTCGAAGGAAGAGACCGCCGTCCCGAACTAGGCTATAAACTAGCGCTCGAGCTTAAAAAAAACAAGACGACGAGAAAAACGAAAAAATGCTTCTAGACCAAAGTAAAGAGTGATAATAGCTTCTCGTCTCTATAGCTTTAACGCCCAAAAAAATCAAAGCACAAGCTAGTAGTCTTTCACAAGTACTTATTTCAACCATTCCGTCCAAAAATCAGGATTTTAAACAATTATATATAAAAACCTACATATCCTTGGTTTAGAAAATATAAATTTTAGAAAATTTATGATTATTTTCACAAAAACCTCACCTTTTTTACATAGTAAAGAACAAAAATCCCATTTTATTTTTATATTTTCAATTCATTGGTCTTGACATAGAACCTCTATACGCAAAGCTGGCTGTGGGGGAAAAAAATTATAAAATTTAGAGTATGGAGTGGCTAAAACCATTCTTGAGCCTTGATTGGACTGTGGGAGTGGCTTATGCCATTCTAGAGCCTTCTATTGGTGGGAGTGGCTTAAACCATTCTAGAGCCTTCTATTGGACTGTGGGAGTGGCTTAAACCATTGTAGAGCTGCTATTGGTCTGCGGAGCTTAACCCATTCAGAGCCTTCTGATGGTTGAATGGTTTTAGTCACCTCTTCCTCGATCATAAGATGTCTTCGAACCCCTAGACCCTTTTGAGTGTCGGTTTCTAAGACTGGCGACTTTTCGTCCCTTTTTTTGGGAAGTCGTAACGAAAACATCACATCATGCCAATCGAAGTTTTCTAGCAAATCATTCCTCACTCCTGCCTCATCTGAACTAATAATCCAAAATCAGGATGCTTTACTTTTCTGGCTGAAACCAAACCTAAAAGAACAGATAGAAAGTATTAATTTATTTTTCCTTACATTTTTTGAATGATTCATCCACTTGTTCTAAAAAGTATGATGAAGTACAGCCAATTTATAACCTTTTCCCATATTTTTTGTGCCCTTGAGCATGCTTTACTGACAACGCTGTTATAACAAAGAATAAGCTTTCAAATGGTAATATCTGGAGAAAAAAAAATATAAAAAAATTAATATTTAAGATACCTGGGCAACACAGGAACACATCTTTTACACTTATTATAGATATCTTTAAAAAGGACTTTTAAATGTTCAATAATTCTTAAAATTCTTGGCGATCTATAATCTGAATAATCCATCCTTTGAACGATCCATAAAAGTTGGCATTGTACAAGTTTTAAAGTCGAGAAGAGATTTTCATGTGACAAGTCAACTTTGAAGTCTTCAATTACCCAACCAGTTGCACGATCGAACTCTCGTCTGAAGAAAAAGTACAAATTTTCAAAAACTAATTTTTTACCTTCTCAAATGCCATAGCCAGACAGTGATAGCGTTAGTACGAGAAAGCTCATGATCAATCGTCAAATGTTTACGGTTTATCGTCTTTTTAACTAAAAACAATGAAATCGCCGCCGGAGGTGCAAATGCGACGCCTGATTCCATAAAAGTTTCCACAATTAATTTATTGTAGAGCTTCAATTTTGAAAATATCTATAAGACAAAGGCTCCTCATCAGTGTATACTTTAGGAGTAAGCAATTGTCCTAATTTTTTCAAATTTTTTGTCATCATCTAAAACTAAATTAGTATCTTTTTCAAACGAAGATAATACCAGGCAATAAGTTAATTTTGGAAAAATGAATAATTCAGCATCGATTGCGTTGACGCTTTGGCTTATTTTAAGAGCCGCTAGTCCTGGAGCGAGCGCTTTCATGAGATCTCCATGATAGAATCTGTTTTAAAAAATTTACATCATTCAGTTTAAAAAGGGCCAATCTTGTGTTTCCTTAATTTTAAAAATCGCAGTATAAATATCCCATGTAGATCAAATCGTTGACATTACTCCCAGTATAAACGTTAAGACATTCTTTTAGTGAAGGTTTTATAAGTTTAATGGCCGTCCTAAACTCTCCTTTGACAAGCAGAAGGTCCATGTAGTTCGTCACAGCAATTATTTTGAGTCGCAAGCTTTCCGACATGTCTGCATATGTTTTGGCAACCTTCGCTATACTTATCGCACTATTAATTTCATTTTTTAACTAAAAAGAAATTAATTAAAAAATTTTATTTAAATACCAAATAAGTTTTAGAAATTCCAATATAGACTTCTGTCAATAAATTCATGTTTCGTCTTAGTTTTTGTCGATATGCTAACGTGATTTCAGGCCAGTACATCATGAGTAATTTATTTTAAACATGGGATATAAAAAGGCTTTCGGCTTAACGACATTTAGGTGGGCGACTGCGTGGTTAGTCTTCCCAAATGTAAATAAGCTAGACCGAATAAGGTACTTATTTGTTTCTTTGAATATTTCATATATTCAGGAGGTATCGACTTTTCTTTTTTTCAGCTAATGCTTTGTCTTGTACGACATTTGTTTCTTGATTTAAAATCCGTAAACAACTCTAAATTGGTAAAATAGGAAGGTTAAATAAGTTGGAAAGGTTAAATAACCTCATGTGCCTGCTCGGCGTCTTTTAGAAGCTGTACAGCTCTGTCAAATTTGCTATAATTTATAGAATGAAATGCAAAAGCGATCAGATATTTAACTCCAAAACAGCCAACTCTAAAAAATAATGAAAATAAAAATTATACTTTATAAACGGTTACCGGCTTTATGAGCGTGGTGAACAAGTTCGTAACCTTCGGTTAGTTGAGTGAAGCAGTTACATTTCAAAATGCTTGGGTATCGAGGTGTAAAGTTTTTGAACTTTTTCTTATCTTTTGTTTTAAAAAGTTTTTTAAGGGCTCCGCTATGATAACCCCTAAGTTTCTTTCAAGATGTGACATATCTTTGATTTTATCATCTTCTTTGTCGTACGCGTAAAGTGATCTTTTAAAAATAGAATCGTCAGATTTTGCCCAGTCGAAGATTGCTGTTGTGCCTCTTTTCTTTCTTCCTTTCTTTCCTCGATGACGTGAGCGCTTTCGGTCCGCAGTTCGTTTTCTTTGCAAAAATCGCATTTTTCGCTTCTCATTTTGATACTTTTAAGTGCTCTAGTGTGAAATTCGATTTTCTGATTCATGGGTATGGTAGCATAAATAGTACTGCAGAAAACTCGAAATTTAAAGCCGATACTTTTACATATGCGTAGTAAGGCAAAGCTCCCTCTGA
Organism: Orius insidiosus; assembly: GCA_014119065.1. Lineage (NCBI taxonomy): Eukaryota > Metazoa > Arthropoda > Insecta > Hemiptera > Anthocoridae > Orius > Orius insidiosus. Next base: position 172,162 of record JACGAQ010000312.1, on the reverse strand, counting down.
AACTAATTAAAAATTTACAAAATGAGAATGAAATTGCTTATAGTTCTACGAAATGCTAAATTTTACCGTCTTGAGAACTGTATATATTGCATCGACATAAAACTTCTTCTGTTCTTTTCGATTCGCCGGAATTACTGCTTTGAAATCGACCATCCATGTTCGTCATGTCGTTTTCATCAGTCGAACAGCCGAGAACATGAAGCTGATATAGTCGCTTGATAGCTAACAAACGTTCTGCATATGAAGAACAAAAAATTTCGTTACCTGGGCTACATGTGCTTCCGGAGGGTCACCCATGACGCAAATTAGGTCGTTTCTCGAAAAATTATTTCCGAGTACTGAAGCACATTTTAGAAGAAGCTGCTCGAACGAAGAAAGTCGGTCAAACATACTCATAATTACGTCTAAAAATTACAAAGAACTCCCTTCTTAGTGTGATGAACATACCATCAAAAGTTGCAGGCAAAGCATTTTCGTCTAAAACTTTAACAATTTTACAAACGGGTACGGCAATATCGTCATCTTTATCTTCCTAAAACGGAAAGGAAAGGAAATTAATTGGTGGCAGCAGTTGGAAATTCACTTGTAAGCTTGCTGTATCTAGGAATTTTTTTTCCGGAACAATATAAACAGCCTGGCTCAAACTGTTTAGTTCTGCAAGCTTTATAACGATTATTCCAGCTTCATGTACGAAAGGAGAAAAGTCTGAACCCATCCTGGATTCCCTTTCGATAACTTAATGAGAACTCTAAAAATTTTGTAAAAATTTATCTTTTTACAGTTCTTTTACTTTATCAATTTTCTCGGGACTGCTTCCACGTTTAACATCTGACAGACTAAAGCAGGAACGTGAGAAATGTTCAGGTTGTCCAAATAAAAGGTGATGACCATTCGGTCCAAAATAGCATTTTCGACTTGTTTATTTTTATGCTCCCAAGCGCTCGGTATAGACATGACGACAACATACATCGGATTGTTGATGACGTCCGAAAATGTAAGCCACGATTCTTTATCAAGACCATGCGCATCATCGACAATAATGACAGTTTTTACAGAAATCTATAGATAAATTAAACATAAATATTTAAATGAAATAACCAATTTCAATGTTCTTCTGAATAGGTATAGAGGAGTGACGTGAGCTGGGGTGTTGTAGTTGACAGGAAAAAGCAAAGTCGCAGTCGAAAATATCATTGAGGACGTATAAATATTCAAAATTTTTATCATTCATATAAATTTTAATTAAAGACGCCATTCTTTCTTTTACAGTCCTTCCTAGCATCTGAAAGAAATTTATTTTTTTGTCAAATTAAAGGTTACATTAGCGAAAAGTTTTTGCAGAAGGCAAATTCCGTAGCGGAGCATCGAGTGTACGGAGATCCAAATAGAACGCCATCCCATGACATCGGCGATTTCGACGAATTCGTTTAAAACTCGCGTTTTGCCGCAGCGTGGGTCTCCCATAACGACGATACCTTTGTAACTCGACCTTCCGTTCAAAATCTTTGAATTTCTTGAGGATATCGGTTCTTCCAAGTAAAGGCGGGATTTTGCTTACGTCAAGGCTAAAAAATCTCGATATTCACAGGGTTTTTTAAGTTTTCTTACCCGACTTCTTCGTATTTAAAAATATTGGTCACTTGCCCAATGCCTTTTAAATATTTAGGAGGGAGTCTTGAAAAGTAAGCAAGTGGTAATCTTGAGTTTAAAACGACCGAATGATCGCAGGAAATGACCTCACGGAACGAGCACATCAACCTGCGCTTTATTTACAGCACCCCTATCACAGTGTACTCTTTTCTAAAAGGATGTCCGACAACTCCGCAATATGTGGTCCCTAAAAAAATTAAATCAAAAGTTCATTTGGAATTTTTTACCAATCGTAACTCCGATGGATAAGTTGATTATAAGCTCGTTTTGATTCAAAGTAGTCAGAATTTGATAAGCGCATCTTAGACATCGTAAAGCTTCATCTTTTTCTTTGAATCCTTCATACCGAAAATGACCAAAAACATGATGTCCTTGTCAAAACAGACTTTATTGACAATCCCAAGTTTACTCTTGACAATTCTATAATCGAAATGCAACCATACGGTTTTATCAAAAATAAACCTTGATATCGTTGAATACGCCATATCTGTCATTTTGACGACCAAAGATTCGTGAAACGTGTTTACTTTAAATGTTAAAAACATAATAGTGACTTGACGCATTTCCGTCAGGTATTCAAAAGATGAGTTGGCATCGATCTAAAAGTCTTTTAGAGGGAAAAAACGGTCTTTCAAATTACCTGCTGCATAACAGGCGCTATAACAAAAGGTCTTAACTCTTCACTTATATTCCGAATTTTCTCCAAACAAATTTTCACGAACTAAAAATTTAAATTTTTAAAAATTTTTGTAGCTTGACTGACTTTTCTTCAAAACTCATTGTGCTTGAACTTAAATCCGTTTTCTCCGTCAGAATTCTTAAAGTTTCATTTTTTATATTGATTTCTATAATAGTTATAAATGATCTACGAAATTTATGAGATTTACCAACAAGTTGCCTGGAATCAAAATCGAAAACTTTTCTTTCCATCATTCTTGGGTCGTAAAGGATTCTTTTAAGCTAAAAAACAAGATGGCGCGAAAGCCCAATAAAAAAATACTTTTTTGTATCCTTCTTGTAAATGGTCGCAGGCGTAATCACGTTTGCTGACGAACTTCCACGCCGAAGGTGCGACGATCGTGTCACCCGATTCCGCCATACTTTCAGCCTTTTTGGCTTCTAAAACCGGAAATCCGAAAATGATGTAGCTGCTGTTTATTTCGTCTCCTACAGTACTGAAAACGAAATTTCCAGCCGACACTGCTATTTTTACTATTTAAAAACGTAAGAATGATATCTTTTAAGCAATTTTACCTTTTAATAAGACTCCAACGTCAGTGAGGTATGTACCGAGTGAATACTGAATGTGCATAGCACATGAAATTGCTTCGTGGACTTTATGAGAAATAAATTCGTCGATATGAACGTGCCAAGATGCAAGAAAAGCGTCACCTGAAAACGGGTTTTAGACCGGCTGGACAGTTTGGTAAGGCGGTGAAGTATATGTTGTCACTTTAAGGCGCCCACCAAAAGTCAGGGGAGACAACCTAAGCAGAATTACCAGCAAATTTAAGCAGATCGCCCCCAAATGAATAAATGAGTCAACCATCGCTCCTATGTGTTCAACATTGCTGTCAGCCTGAAGGCACCTTCAGGGCCGAATTTCGCATAAGTTTCACACAAGGTGGTAAATCCTAAAAGACTTTATTGAATTTGTATCACCGTATTTACCAGATATGTCTGCAAACATCAACGCTCCGATAAAAGTCGTATATTTTCTTTTACGGTCGATCAAATTGATAAGCTCGTTCGGTAAAAACGTACCAACAGCGACGATTTGCTTCGGCGAAAGGAAGCTCCTTCCAAGAGACTAATAAATCAGATGTTAATTTTTATTTGAGAGAGAAAAAAAGTTAAAAACGTTTCGGTAAGTTTTTACTTGGCTTGTAGGAAAAAAATGGGTTAACAGTGGCCATAAGAAGGCCTGACTCTCTTGTATTTTATAAAATAAAATTACATTGTCCCAGGTATCATCGACGGCAATCGACTGCGAGAAAATGTGAGCGGTCCAGTTAAGAAGGTCCAAGTCGTCAGCTTCTCCTTCGTCGCCGGTTTTAAATATGAAATCTTTCGTGAGGCAATTCCGTCTCCAAAGGGCGCTCTGAAACGTGTTGCGGACACTCAACGGTATGAACGGCCTTTGGAATATTTCCATTTTTCGATGACGTACGAAAGAAAATTATATTTGGCGACGGTAATGGCGAAATTTTAACAAAAACTATTTTTTAAACAATAAAAATGAATTGTTTTTCATTCTAAAATAAAAAAATATGATAAATAACAACAAAAGTCATTTTATTGAAAGAAACCCTTTTTTTTTGTTATGGCATTTGATTAGATCTACATCATTCTATAAAAAATTAAAAATATTGTACATTTTTGGACTTATGTAAAAAAAAGAGGGCAGTCTCTTGAATAAATATAAAATAAAACAAAAAAATGTTAGTTTGTACACAGGTTTTCTGGCTCTATTCCTGACCATGTTGTCAAGATCGATTGTGTCTCCGTTGGGGAAAACGTATTTGTTGTTGTGTAATCTATGTAGCCTTCGGAGTTGCTCGCTTCACTTTCGGAGTCGGGTTTGTCGCACGGGATGCCGCTGCTGTATGAATATTCTCGACGGACGCCATCAGGGTCGATGTATCCGTATTTGCCACGAGTTACGCAGTCGGTTCCGATGGTCTCCTCTTTGAAAGTACCATCGTCATTCTCGAATCCCCACGTAATAGTTCCATCTTCGGCTTCATCCCTGTATTTTTTCAAAATCTATAAAATACGATTAATCAACACATTAAAAATTTTAACAATTTACTTGAGAAACAGGTTTTCTCGGTCTGTTAGGGTTAGGTTCATCTTTGGAATGTGCTACTTGTTTCTGCACAGGGCGGCTGACTTGTTGTTGCCTGTTAAATTGTTGAGCGGGCCTTTGTCTTTCAGGCTGGTTTCTTTGTTCCTAAATGCACATTATAATAAAAGGCTATAGTTGATGGACTTACTTGGATCGAATTTTGAACAGGTTGAGGTCTTTGGTAGGAATTTTGGACGGGTTGAGACCTGATGGGGTTTTGGACGGGCTGAGGCCTGAATTGAACTTGAGTTTGGACGGTTGGGGCCGAGGTTGTCTGACGTACTGTACATCAACTGAGTCGTCGTCGATTGATATCTGGGTGGCGCGGTCTAAGGTACTGAGAAATGTATAAGTAAAAGAAACATCGAAGGAATCAATACCTGCTGTCTTGTAGGTGGAGGGAAGTCAACAGGGATGGGTCTATAAGTTTGAGGCGGCAGAGTCGGAGGGACGGTGGAAGCAATAGTTTCTTCTTCGTCGTCGTCTTCGTCTTCGATGACAGGCCTCGGGGGTATCGTCGGACTCGGAGTAGGCGGCCTAGTGGGATAAGGTTCCTGAAACGGCCGGCCTCGGCCTCTGTACAGGCTGATCTAAAAGCGGAGGAGGTAGCCTTCTCGGTCCCCCACGACCTCCAAGTTCCTCTGCGGAACAGCAGGAGCTCATCTTGCTTTGAAAACTGCTGTCTTCTCCTCAAAGACACCCTTTGAACGGGTGCAGGCGCAGCTCCCGGAATCACAGGCCTGGGAGGTACCGGACTATCATACTGGCCGAAACCGCGACCACAATCGCCAACTGTAACAAAAATCACTCTCAACTCTCTCCAAAATATGAATTCAAAAAAAGCCAATCCTAACTATTATATGCAAATTCTATCACTTTCTAGATTTGCTTCCATATCGGTTCCAATTAAGCCTTTGTTTGTCATGGGAAGTAAATGAAAACCACAAAGTCTTCAGTTCCTTTCTCTCCTCGGCTCATTTAGAACCGCACTGGTTCCACGGAGGAGATAAATGTTTTTTTAAACAACAAAAAACCAAACACTTTTGTGGTAATCACTTTCTCCATGAAGGCAGAATGTAAATCAAGGTAAAAAAAACTGCTTAAAAGTCAAAGTAGGAAATAACTCAGCTAAAAAAGGACTGAATATTCATAATTTCGATGTCCAGTTTAATCACGGAGAACTACGTGGTTAACTGTCAACGACGTGGTTCGAATGGAACGGTTCTCAGAAAAGCCCTTCCGTCAAACGCGTCTGAATGCATTTCCGTCAAAAACGGGGTTTCTCAATTTAAAATGCTTGGAGTCATTTGTAAAATTTCCATGTTAGGCTTCTTACGCAATAATGCCGAGAGTTCTGCTATATAATTTTTAACTTCTTTTAACCTTTAAGTGTATCTTCGCCTACAGATAACGAATGTTTTCAATTCGCAGTTTTGAAACTTGAGACAAAAATGGTCCTCCGGGCCGGATTAGGTAGGTTCTTTCACTTTCAAGTTTTTTAAAGAAATTTGTCATTTGCGTAAATTTTTATGACCCCCTCCCTCGATTACCTTAAGAATTGTGATAAAAGAAAACCCGTTTGGAATAACCCACGCCTTTTGTTCCTATGAATGACAAGTAAATAAAAAGAACAGTTATCTCATTATTTTCAATTGAGCCTTCATGAATGAATCATTGTTATGAAATTATTTTTAGAACGTTATTTTTTATAGATTTTTGTATTGTGCAAGGTGCATCGACTGAGAAGCTGGGAGTCTTGCTCTAGTAATTCGCAAAATGTAACGTCTTCCGTTGCATAATTAGGGATGCATCATATGGTACATGTAGATTCTTTAAAAAAAGGGATCGAGGTTTTAAGTGAAAAAATAACTGACGCAACGATTATATAATGAACGGCGTGGTCGGTGGGCGTCCTCAGCGAAAGTGGACCCGGGCTTGCTAGTCCTACTCCCGTTTTTAAACCATTTTACCCACTTTCGCGAAAACGATTTGTTCGAACCTTCCAAAACCGCATTCAGTATACAGGAAGGTATGAAAAATGACCTTGCATTCGACGGAAATGTAAGTTGAACTCACACCGGTCTACGTTCGCTAAGGTCGAACCGCCTCAACGCCCTCGTCTCGGACAAAACGAAATAAAAGCGGTTGCATTCTTAACTAAAAGAAAAATTGCGGTTCACCTTCGACATCAATACATGGTCAACAGTTTACAGAATATTTACAAATCCTTACGGTAACCACAAATAAAACTAGTCCAACGTTCATATCAACACCAAAATTATGTAACAAATCTAAATGCGCAGGATAATCTTGAAATTGATAGGAATAATTTTATATTGCCAAACTGGGCTAACAGGCATAGAATAGGCAGACGAGTTTATCTTGCAGCAATCCAAAAACGGTCGTTTTTTCGACACCTGGGGCTATATTCGCCAAAAACAAACTTATTCTGTTTCTCAACAAACGCATACAAAAATGGACCTCCGGGCCGGATCGTTCACCTGCAATTTGACGTAATAGGGTTACATGTTGCAGCGAAATGAGATTCTAACATTCAAAATAAGTTCATTAAACGATTAATCTAAAAAAAATGTTTTCATGCTTGAATTGTAGTCAAATGAGGTCGCGGACGGAATGCAGACCAAGCAAGGACACCATGAGATCATAACATTTTTATTATATTAGACCACTTTCACTTTTTCCAATGAAATTTGTCAAAAATTGTGTAAAACTTCTTTCTTGTCGCCAAAAATCATGGTTTTTCGTCATTTTTATGAACCATAAATGGATAAACTAGGATAAAAGATTTTTATTTCTAATACGAGAGCAAGGTCGACATCCATTATGAAGAGACAAAAATTAAAAAGAATTCTTAGCGTCTAAATTACAGATTCAAACCATCCTGAAGATAATTAACGATCACGATCAGTCAAAAAAAAGGTCATAAGACAAAACAAACTTTCACAATTTAATTACTTTAAATGCATAGTTTTTTTGAGCGAATTGACCTATGCCGGGCTGATTTATGGCTCTATTGTCATTCCTAATATTAATTTTTTCTGTGTTGAAATCGAGCCTAAAATGGACTGAAAACCTGTTCCGGGTGAGTTCGTAAGTGCAACAGGCGTGGTTTTTCGCGCCTGCGGTTACTCAGTTTATAATCTTTAGAAGACAGATCTTTGGAAGATGAGACGGAAAGAAAAAATTTACATTTATTTTTAAATTTTAAGCCCTGACATTTAAATTGACCTTTTTTCCCATTTGAGGAGAGAGCCGATGTAAAAAATTAAAAAATGTAGAAGTGGATTGGAAAACTTTAAAAGATGTGTTGAACAATTTTTATTGTTTCGCTTTTACGATTTTATTGTCTCGTGATTCTTCGTCCTCTTTTTCTCCAGCTAATAAATAAGAGAGAACAAGTGATAGAAATTAATTAGGAATTTTATTTAACTTTCTTTGTTGACACGGTGGAAGGCTTCACGAACGGCAGAAAAGGTCGGGGGAGAAAATACGTGCTCAAGAAGTCATTCCAACACCAAAGATTTCGTAGAAGCCGAGATCCAAATACACAGAAACGAAGACAATTTTTACAAAACTGAGAGTTTTAAGAAAAGAAAAAGAAATCTTATAGGGTCAAAATGTGGACGTAATTTCTTGGAGCCTTTCCAACTTGATTGGACAATCACAAACAGGGGCAAAAAAAGTATAATTTCTCACTTAAAATGGAACTTTTGGTGACATATATTCGGTCAAACGATTTGCCATAGTCACGGTTCACTTGATTTTTAAAAAAGTTAAAAAAAAAAGATTCCGTAATATAATTTTAATCATCCAACTGACAAAAGTTATTAAAACATGTAAAAATTGTTTTTGATATTATCTTTGACCTCAGTGTCACAACTCTTAAAACTTCAAATTATCATCCATACCCCGTAATTACCACAAATTATAGTTGACAATCCCCTTGATCTTTTGTTGTAAAATAATTTTTTTCTGAGAAGAATAATCCAAGGTATCTGATGGCGATTGAATTCTTAAATTACAAACGCTTCAAAAAAGAGGCTTCGGATTAGAGAGGATTTCAACAAAAGAAATTCCACACCCTCGAGATCACGGTTCGATTCAATTCCGCGTTTTATATAATGTGGATCAACAAAATTATGCAATACTTGGTAAATTATTGGTTAAATAATTAACTTAAATGTCAAAATATAATTAAATAAAGCCTATTGAGGGCTTAATTACTTTGATTGGCGATAAAATACCTTTCGAACGGTACAAAACTTGATTGACAAAATTTGATAAGTTGATTGGATTCCAACCACAGTTTGAAAATCTGGAGCATGCGCAAGGATTTGGACGTCAAATTTGACGCGTTTGTCCGTCAAATCTCAACATCTGACGCCAAAGTTGACGTGCAAATCTTCTGCGACGCTCCAGGAGTTTCAAACCAGTTTCAAACTCGGTTGGAACAAAGCTAACATTTTATGAATTTAAATAATTTTATTGCATTTATTGATCTAATGGCTTTATTGGGTGGCTTAAAATTCAATAAATCGTTTGAAAGTTGCCGAAAAAATCAACAATTTTACAAAGCTATAATTTATCGATTGCCAGGAGGAAGAATCGGACGCATGAACACAATCATCGTGTTTACCGAATCAGAAATTTTGTTAAAAAACAAAAAAAAAAATTACGTGCTTTTTATAAAATTTAACACCTATAATTAAAGTTTCTTTTTAAGAAAGCCTTCCGTAATTTTTATAACAAAAGTTTACGGTCAGATTGTTTCTTGAAATTTTTCTATTATCGGAGACTTTAACGCCCAAGCCATATAAGAGTAAAAATCAGGTTCTATAGGGCAAACCGGATTAGATTTTATTTTTTACATAATAAGTGAAGGATTATAAATTTATAAATATATTTGAAGAGTTCTAAGCTTTAAAAATTATAACTCAGTTTTTAACCGACTTTCTAACTCTTGAATTTTTTAGAAACAATGACATTTTTTACTGGTGTGAAGCCGCTCAAAAATGAAAGGGGTAAAAGTGTTGGAGACAAGTTCATTGTCTTACCTTGGAGTGTCACTATCACGACGATCTTATTGTTTCCTAGATGGAGGGGAAAAAAATTTATCTAAATCGTATCGATTTCTTGTTTTATCTGTGAAAGTCTGCTCTAAAATGTCAGGAATATATTTTTCCAAAATGCGGATTCAAACATATTTTTGTTAAAAAATAAACACCTGCAAAGTAAATTATGAATTTTTAAAGTTTTGACCAAATTTAGACATTTTTTTCTCAACCAGTTTGGAAAATCGTATAATTGGATAAATTACAAAACTGACTAATGTAAAGTCCTAGAAAAAATAATCCCACTTCTGATTTGGACCAATTTATAGGCTATCGCGCTCTGCACTCCTCAATAACTTGAACTAATTTACAAAATCTTGGTTATTAAGCTCAAGGACGTAATAAAACGTAATAATGACGTTTACGATCATTTTAACCCATAAAGTTTCAAATTAAACGTTGTTTAAATTTTTAAACGGATGTTTAATTTTAATTAATTATTTTTTATTGACCAGGAATTAGAGAGATGGAAGATTACAGCGGCAGACTTGATATAAAAAATTTTTAACGCTGGAAATAAAATATTTTACGACTTAAGTTTATAGTTATTAAGACCTAAAATTAAGAAATACTTACAGTGAAAATAAGTAATTTTCATTTTTTCCTCCTCTTTATTCTTGGATGTTGATTGTTGGCACTTGACTGTTAAACTGTTAAGAAAGGAAGTACGTCGGCTTGGTTTTATAGGTCAGCCATAACTGCTCCCTCCCTTATAGAAACCAAGAAGTCTTGAGGTTTCGCCGAAAATTTTTGAAAAACTTCCAATTAGTAAATTTTCTTCTTCTGAATTTAGGGGAAGAAAAACAAAGATTAAAACGGAAAAAATGGGGGGGGGGGGGGGTTGTCAACTGAACTAGAAAAAGAAGTCTAAATTCCTTTTACGGCTGAAAATTTCTTTCTTCATAGAAAGAAGAATCGTGGCTACTAAAAGTTCTTTTGCGCCGTTTTTGGAACCTAAAAGGCTTATGTTTACAACTTTCAGTTTTTAGGCTCATATGATAAAAAAATTTTTTGAGGAATGAGCGAAAGCGAAGGAAACGTGGAAGAACAAAAGGAAAGTCGAAAAAAGATATGAAGAGGTCGAAGATATTATTTACAAGACGCAAGGGAACATAGGATACTGGCAGATCCTAATCGTAATCACGATGACATTATTCAACATTCCGATAATATTTCAAGTGGTCTCCCGAAGAAACGGCCGGAGAACATCTCGCATCTTGCGCGAGGCCCACTCGTTTTTCAAACATCTCTATTCGACAATGGAGGGAATACGCCGGAAGTTGGGCATTAGATATGGTTTCAAAACAATTTAGTTTGTATTTTTATTTTTATTAGAGAGGAGAGAAAATTTGATCTTTGCTACAAAAAAGATCTACCTGAAAACATTTACAACGAATTAATCGACAATAATGTTTCAGAAAAAGTCCTTGTTCAAAATGGGAATATGATGATTCAAAAAAATAAGCTTATTTCACAAGTAAATAGTTTAAAGTTTAAATTTTTATAGCTTCATTAAGTTTAATTTAGCTTGTACGAAAATGCCCATAAAACAACGCGGCGGAATTTGCTTTTAGTCTGGGAGGATTCTTCGGGGATATTAAACGGATTTTTTTCTGACAGGTTTTTGTTCACAAGGGTTAGTCTGTTGAATATTTTTTTAGATAGGAAGAAGAAAAGTATTGATGATAGCACAAGGATTTGTCGTTTCTTCGGGTTTATAACGGCCAACGTAACTTCCTATAGAATGTACCTTGTCTGTCGTTTCATTCTTGGATATTTCTGCAGCACAATCATGCTCTGCAGTTACGTCATATGTAGGGTTTTTTTAATGGAAAAATTTGATTAAAATAGGTTTTGAGGTCCTAGGAGGTAAGTGGAGGGGAGTGCTGACCACGTTTTATATGTACTCGTACAGTTTGGGATATTTGCTTCTTTTCTACTTTTCGAGATTTTCAACAAATTGGAAGACCTACAATATTCGATAACGCTGATTTCGACGTTTCTGTTTACAGTTTCGTGGTATTTTTGGAAAAGTACAATTTGAAATTTAATAAGGCTTGTTCCAGATACCCAAGGTGGGCTTTGACTATGAAAAACGTACCGCTTTTGATGAAAATTTTTGAAATATATCCTCATACAATCGAGTTTCGATACCTCAAACAATTATGTCCGACATAAAACAATGTAATCTTGAAATTTAGGGGTTAGTTTGGGAAGGTTAAGGGGAATTAGAGAAATTAGAGCTCCTGGTGGTTAATAATCAAAACATCAGCTTCACCATTTTTTCTGAGAGTTCCTCACTCTATAATTTATGCAGACAATACCAATGAAAAATCGGAAGTTGAAAAAGCAAATTTGAGAATGTTGTTTAGAACGAGGATAATAAAATGGAGTCGTTTATGGGCCAATACCATATTTCTTCTGCAATATGACTTATTTCGGTTTGGTACTAACCAACAAACTTTACAAAACGGGCCTTTACATTTCGGGCTTGTGTGAAATCGCCGCTGTCATTTGTTTTGGTCCTGGAAGCTTTTCGACATACGCGACGATAAAATTTTATCCAAAATCGCCATCGGACTCTCCGGCAAGCTGCCTGATCGGCGCCATTTATAGCGATTCCAAATAAAGGTTGTGTAACTTATAAAGAGAAATTAATTTAAAAATAGCATATTGGTTGGATGCAGCGAGTATTTTTGCAAGATTTTTCGCCGGTATGATGAATACATCGTTATCGTCAATGTTTGCTCGTTTTATCCAACAGTTATACTTTGGGTTTTGGATGGTGCCACAGTTTTGGAAATTTGGCCCTTCTGGCGGCAACAAATATCGTTTTGACAGTAAAAAAATATTTAAATTTCATTAATTTTTTTAGAGTGACATTTTACCATTGCCGCTAATTTTACTTGGTATAAGCGGAGTTTTGGGGAGTACATTTTTAACATGGATTCCTTACAATATGACCAACGTACCACCAGACTTAGTCGAAGAAGTCGAGAACACTTTTAAAGATTTTTCTCCAATCAAAGCGATTTCGCCAGATGTGAAAAAAGAATCACGGAAATTCAGAAAGCGAGCAGGACGAAATAGAAAATGAGGGAGAATTTTCATCAGAAACTGTCATAGAAGTGGAACCGAAAAGTAACTTATTTTAAAACCTACAATTTCGGGTAAAATGTGCAATTTCTCCGATTGAGGGTAGGCAAAAAGTCTTAATTTTGGTCAAAAATTTAGAATTTCAAAGCTGCTATATTCAATTTTTTAGATCAAGAACACCACTCACCGATTCGATCCAAACGAGATTCAGTTCACTCTGAAGATGAGGTCGATGATATTCCATATCATTGCATTATATTTTAGTAAATTAAAAAAAAAGCGAACAAAATTTTTTAACTATTTCTTTATTTCATTTAACAGATCTTGAAGCTAAAAAAATCCTTTAATGAAATTGTTAATTTTTTTAAATTTCATCTATGTTTTGTTACCTTCGAGTTTAAACTTGTATATACAAAAAGGAATGTGGCAAGTAAAATTTTGAATTTCCCTTTCTCACTTATTGGAACAGTAGATATCGATGAAACGATCAACTGAAATAAAAAATAAAAAATTAAGTATTTTGAAAGATCAGATGAAAAGTTAAGTCTCACCACTAAAATGATTAAACTTTAAACCGATATTTTATTATTTTCTTTTTGATTCTGACAAATATGAAAAATACGCTTTTGTATTTCTAACATTTTTATCGCGTCTTTGAGTGAAAGCCCTACTTGATTCTTTTCCGGTATTGACTGTTTTTACAAAAATATCAAATGAAAAGAAATAAAAGAAAAGTCTTTTTTACCTTTTTGTGCTCCAGAATAACGGACTCTTCTTTGATGGTTAACATTAGACGCAGGAGAGCTATTATCCTAAAAATAAATAAAATCATCAATTTATATTATGATGGAAAACTTACTTGTTGTTGCTCTTGAGAGTCTTCAAGTTGCATCCTTTGTATATCTAAAGTTAATCTCTTAACTTTTCCTTTTCCTGCCTTTCCATTTCTTCTCTATGCTTTAGATTTTTGACCAAATCAGAATCTAAAGGAACGTTCACACTTTTGCATTGAGATTTGTTACCTTTTCGTAACAAGTACAAATGAGGAGTTGGAATCTAAAACAAGTTAGGTTAAAAATAATTTTAAAAAATAAATAAAATACCATTGATTTGTGCGATTTTCCCAGCATTGGTACGACGATGTCTTGAGCTGGCCTGATGGACTCCCGTAATCTTTCTTGTACGTTGTCTGAAACCATTTTGTCCAGTTCGACCAAAAATTCATCATCATTTTTAATTCTTTTCTTCCTCGGTTTCCTCGTTTTCTTCAAGTTCTTCCTCGTCTTCTTCATAAAGAATCGAATCGTCGCTTTGAGCCGACAAGTAGAGACCTTGATTTGGATTAACTTGCTGAAAAATGAAATAATACAAAACTTTTTTTTTTTTCACTTCAAACTAACCTGCTTTATATTATATTCAGAAACGAGTTGTTCTTGAAGAGTTTTGACGGCATTGATGGCCTCCTGGTAACTATTACAAAGAGGAACATGAGGACAATTTTTTTCCCTGCAATCTTGTATTTGATATTGAGCGTAAACTGGAAACTTGTTCTCCTCGTTCCAACATGGTGCGCTTTTTTTAGACCAAAAGTAACACTAAAACGTACATTAAAATAAAAGGGTAAAAGAAAATTTTGAATACCTGGAAGTATGTAAAGAAATAAGTAAGTTTGGTTTTGACATCTGAGGGAGATAAAAATTGCCCACAGGTGTCAAGAAGTGTGCAGACGAGTCTGATACGGATTAAATTGTCCGGAGGGTCTAGAGGTGAAGGTATGGACGGATTTGGGCTTACGCCGAACATAATGAGAGAATAAAGGATTTTAAAAACGTCCGAACTTTCGATCAATCTGTAGTTGTAGAGCTCTCCGAAATATTTAATCATAGCAACCCTCCTTTGGTTCATTTTTGGCATGTTGACTTCCATTCCGAATCGAATATCTTCAAAAACGGCATCGATAACTTTGATGGCGACGATATCGTGGTATTCGCTCAAACCAGCGACAAGATTCGCTAATTTTGAAAGATGTTCGAATTTCACCTTCCATGCACTCCATAGACACTTTATAGCATATTCAGAAACCTCGGGGTCATCCCAATTTAACATTCTCATACTTTTAAGGACTTTCCGCTCATTTTCATCAAGTAGTACGTCCTATAAATTATTATAAAAATTTAAAAGTTGTGTTATTTATATACCTGAAAACTCTTTTTCTTATGAATTCAAATAAAGGGGGACGTCTTTTTTTAACAACTGTGGTACTTTCGGGCGGATTGACGAAATAATAAGCGTTTTCGATCATATTGTGTATCTGATATCGATGGCGGTGGCCGATTTTAGTCGCATCATATCATCCATGTAGATTTTCGTCCTTCGATGAGATTCAGCATGCCTGTATAAATAACGTCCGCATGTTTCCAGTATGTTACACGCCATTTCGATATGATGATGGTGGAAATCGTGGAGAAGCAATTTTAGGCAGTACAATGCTTCGAATTTTGGGAAAAGGTCGAATTTGACGAGCTCCCCGATAAAACGCGACACTTTGATTTTCGACTCTAAATTTATCTGGTCCTTTTTCGAATGTGGTATTTGAAATCTTGCTTTAAAAGGCTCGTCAGGTTCACCGCTATTTCTGGTATTACTGGATTCAATATGGCGACAAGACGACCATAAAATGGAAGAAGGTCCAAACGTGTACGCGGTACACCAAATAAAGTTCTGAAAAAAAAAAGTTTAGTGAATTCCCTAAGGAAAAAAATAGGCTCACTTGATAAGTTTTTTCCTTGCGTTTTTGTTAAATGAGATCACAAATTCTACGGCGGCGTTATCAATCATTTCTTTGTTAACACAACTTGGTAAATTTGAAATAAAGTTTTCAAGAATCTGTCGAACATTTGAGCCTTGAGTTTCTTCTGGTTCTAAAATTTTTTAATTAAAAAATGCGAAATTAAGGAAAACCAACCTTCAGGAGCGACAGGTTCTTCTTCTTTAGGGACCTCTTCAACTTCAAGATCTTCTTCTCTAACTTCTTCATCAAGCTTTTCTTCACTCATTGGTGGTTCGACAACAGGTTGCTCAGGAGATTGCTTATTTGGAAGATATTCATGAAGGTCGGGAAAAACTTGATAGAAACATCTGGATTCTTCGTCTTCCCAAATACCTTCGTCTAACATCAACCCATCCTCGATATCAACATTTCCTTTATCGACAGAAGACCCGACGTTCGGCAAAGGTGGCAACGGTTGGTCTAAAAGTTCAGCCAAAGTTTCCGTACTGACCAATAACGCTTGAAGTTCATTGTGCATCCCTTCCAACTGCGTAAGCCTTCTTGTCTAACTTCACCTTTCAAACGTAAAAATTGATCATTTTGCCTCTCAAAGGCTTGAACTTTAGCATGATCCTAAAAAAAGGTTAATCAGAATTCAATAAAATTAAAAAACTACCTTCAACAGATGCTGACATAAAGAAGCGTAGTAGTCTTTAAAAAGGGCATGGACGTTACTTTGTTGTCGGCGCTTAAAAGCGTACTTCGAGGTACTTCAACTTCATATTTTTCACAAAGCTTCCTTATTCTTTTAGGAACCAAACCTGAATAAAAAGTTTAAAACTGAATTCATATTTTAAAATTTTACCAGCGAAATCTTCTCCGCAGTGTTTGCAGAAGCTGATAATGATGTTGACGTTATGATGATTTTCTTTGTCTTTGCTTGTAAGTATCGTCAATATCGTGCCTAAAAGTGGAAGAGCTTCTTTGTTGGATAACATCCCAGAGGACACCAAATCTCCATAAAAACGAAGATCGACTCTCAATTTACTCACGTTTTCAATCTATTGGATTTAAATTTGAGTATAAAGTTTTAAGGTTTACTTACGGGCTCGTTTTTTTTAATATGCAGCGTTTTAAGCCAGTGGTCGAAGAAAATCGGGCCGAAATCTGCATACGTCCAATGAATGTTTGAGCATAATGAAACAGCAGCTGGAACGTCCGTTAGCTTCAGTTTGACTTCCGTCAAAGCAGTAGCGACTTCACTCAGGTACTTCGACAGGTTCAGACCTGCTAAGTCTTTCAAAAATGTATCTAATTGACTGCTATTGAAGTTTCTCTGTAAACGAAAATAAAATGTGAACTGAAAACGAAATAAAAACTGACCAGTCTTTTGACGAAAGCTGTATTCTTTTAAGGCTTGAATCTAACTTCGAAAGAGTTGATGCATCTGGACGTCTTTTACATGCTGTAGTATTTTTGTTGTATAAGTCTGTTTTGGACGAAAGCCTCTTTTGAAAGTCCTCGATGTACTGGAGAAGTTCAGCCTATAAAAGTAAAAATAAAGATTTTATCCTACTTAAAAAGAACTTACCTTTTCTTTATTTTCACCATTTTCCTCTTGATTCTCTTCATTTCCTTCTTCAGGCGACATTTTCAAAAATATATTTTTTTCTCTCTCAAATTTTAAAATAAAAATATGAGAAAAAACAAAAACAATGAAGACTAAAGTCAGGTTTTACACGCGTCCAATAAAACCTACATTCTAAAACGAAAATGGAAAATTAAAAAACAGCTGATTTTTGTTTACTAAATTCAAGGACATGTCATTTTCTAATCTGTAGTGGCCCTTCGCAATAAATTTTTTTACGTGGGATTTATATAATTAAGTAATAAAGGAGGTATAGGTTACAAAAAATGTCACGGATTGGGTCATTTATAATTAAGACCTCAGTACAAAAGTTGTGCAACGCCCAACATCAACTACTCCCTAAGCTCAGGAGCTATACGATGTCACAACCACAACTTAAATTTTCACAAAACTTTACGTTTAAACAGGTAAATTTAAAAAATTATATAAAAAAGAAGAGGGTCCAGTTAAAAGCTTAAAATGTCCTTTTACTTTTTAAAGCTTTTCGATCCTGAAAGTTCGACGTACACGTACCTTTTAGGAGATGAAAATACAAAAGAATGCGTTTTGGTTGACCCAGTCATTGAGCAGGTGGAAAGAGATTTGATGGAAATTCAAGAAAAGGATTCAAACTGAAATATGCACGTGAGTATAAATATAAAATTTATAATTTTTTTCAAAATGTTGTGTTTGGTGTTAAAATTTGATTGAAGTTTAATTATTTACGAATAGTTATATTTTTTCCTGGAAGGTTCGACCCTTGTTTATAGCCAGTGTTATCCGAAAATGGTTGCCAATTCTGGTCTGGAGCTGTTCCCACGGGAACTTCCTCGAAGTAGGGCAATATTTTTCATCCTATTGAAAAAAATTAAGTATCAAGGTAGAAAAAATGAAACAACTCGCCCAGTTAGACCTCATTGAATGGGCGTGAGCAGCCCAAATTTCTCTCTACTATCTGAAAAGTTCATCTATTATAGGGTTAATGTATGTAGGTTATCTACTCAGTCATAAAAATAATACGAAAAATAATAATTGTTATAAGATTAAAAAAAATTTCTGTCAACCCTTATTTAATTATAAGAAGTATATTCTGTTCAACAGTTGTATTGCTATGTAGCTGCAGAACTGTAGCGCATAACTTAGACATGCAGATCTCCGCCATTTTTGAGAATTTCTGCTTTGGGCATACCTAACTTGATTTCGCCTATTCATGATTTTCATAATATTTTTGGCCATCATAAAGCATGTTGGGCCATTGTCATTATTCTTTGTTCATGATTTGGCAAAATTATTTTAACAATAAAATATTAATCTTACTTTTCAGTGAACACTCACGTTCATGCAGATCACATAACAGGTAGTGGACTTCTGAAGAAAAAAACTGGATGTAAATCTGTGATATCTAAAGCGAGTGGTGCGAATGCTGACATTCATGTTTTACCTGGAGAAAAAGTTGAATTCGGAAATTTTTATCTTGGTGTACGACCTACTCCAGGACATACAAATGGTAAACTTTATTGTTTAATAATGCTTTTAATTTAATTTTTTAAGGATGTGTAACCTACGTTTGTGAAAGTGAAGAATTTGCGTTGACCGGTGATGCTCTTCTGATAGGAGGATGTGGGCGGACGGATTTTCAAGAGGGCGACCCAAAAACGCTTTACCAGTCTGTCCACATGCAAATTTTCTCGCTCCCAGATCATTTCAAGCTTTTCCCAGCTCATGATTACAAAGGGAAAACAATGACCACAGTCGCTATCGAAAAAACAACAAATCCAAGACTATCAAAATCGCTTGAGGAATTCTTGAGCTGATGAACAACTTAAACCTACCATATCCAAAGAAAATTGGTAAACACAAAAAATTGCTTAATTATTTTAACTATCATTGCTTTTAGATGTATCCGTTCCAGCCAACAAAGTCTGTGGAATTCAAGATTAACTAAGGTTATCTCATATAAATGGTTTTTACTCCACAATTTTATCGTTGTTATTATTGCAATATTTTGTATTTGTTTTTAGTTAAGTAAATAATTTTATTAATGCTCAATGATGCTTGGTTTTATGTTGACGACGGAGTCTTCTGGTATAAACTTTTGGTGATGTAATAAATTTGTACTAGAAGTCGAAACTGTACGGATTATTTGAAATTTCCTTTTGAGATTTTCCAATTTATAATGGTCTAGGGTTACTTGGATAGCTGTTTTACCAAGAAAAGCAAGAATATGTGGATCGGAGTACCTAGAACTACTATCTGCTCTTCAGATAGCACTTGTGACCTTGGCTCTGTGCTTGCCCTACTTGGCTCTCTCTGCAAACGTTGAAAAATCATTAGGGTCTGACAAGAGCAATATTTTACTCTTACTTTTTTTGAAGGCTTTTCTTTTGGCAAATTTTCCTGAGTGATAGTCTCTAATAAATAGTCGCTTGTTGTTTTTAATTTTGCCGCCATCTGCATATAATGATTGTACAATTTTTTAAGCGTTCTTTTCAATTGAGAATTTGTCGTTTTACATCTGGAGTATACAACCTGTAAAGTTTCTTCCTCACTTAAATCTTTGCCTGATTTAAATTTATTTTGAGCTTCAATCACTGGCATTAAACATAATTTTTCAAGTTCTTCAGTTTTTTTATCGGCTTTTTTCAGTTTGGCTAATTTTCTATCGAATTCACCTTGAATTAATTGATTTTTCTTCTCATTTGCTGCCAATCTGTTGGTCACCATTGTAAAATGGGCTTGTAAAGCTTGATACACTTGTTCATTAGATGTGAGATTTTCTGTCGTTTTCAATGAGTTTAAATCGTTTAAAAATTTATCTTTTAAAACCTTCATCCCTTCGGTTTGCTCTTGAGCTAAATTTTGCATCATAAGTTTATATTTCAGTTTTCTATTTTTATAATAATGCTGCGCATAAGTTTTGATTAGCTGCGTTTCCAAATCTTCATCTGAAGTTTCTTTCATAATAATATTTGGGTTCAAAATACGTTCAGTCTTCAATGATTCTAATGCATGGTATTTCTTTTCTCTTAATTTTTCATTATGTGCGCGACTCTCTTTAACATTCGTAAACTCAATAATTTTTGAAAATTCGCTGATCGTATACACATTGCTGGAAGATTCGTCATTTACTTTTTGTTGATAAAAAGGAAGCATGACAATTTTCATGTGTTTTAAAAAAAAATACATATTCAATACTTATATTTTTAGGTTAGTTTTTAACCTCGAAAAACCTGAAAAGAACCTCCATACACCACATTTCGACGTTATTCATTCTCCCTTCGAACCTAATACCCCATAGAGAGTTATACAGATTTGGAAGGAAGCTAAAATACTTTATAGCTGTCGACACATCCAGCGTAGAATTTCTAAATTCATAAACTGCATTCTATAAAATAATTAATTAATTAAGTTAATTTGTTATTTGTATTATTACCTTGGGAAGAGGACATACTATTGGAGGTACTGCTGTTTCCAAAAAAGGCGAATAAGGTTGTCCTTTATCAAGAAACATTGGGCAAACATCGTTGAATTTCATGTTCATCAAATTCTCACCGTTTAAATCATTTTTAGAGTTGAATCTTTTCAAAATAACTGTAGTCTAAAATAAACTGATTAAATTTAAAAAAAAAAAAAAAAAAATTTATAAAACTAACCGGCAATTTTCTGACTTCTTTATTAATGTAGAAAAGCCCGTTAACGTACTGTCTATATTTTATTTTTAAATAAGTCACATTCTTAAGGTGGTTGTATTCGGTGAAGAAATTTGGATGTTTGGCTACTCGATCTGGGCAATTACGCGATTCTTCAATAGTACCAGTTGTAGTCACCTAATAAGTAAATTGTTAAAAACTGTAGATAAAATTTTAAAAAAGACCTTTTTTGTTTCACAGCATATGAAAAGGAGGACAAAAATCAGAAATAGTGTTTCTCGCACCATGTTGGAAGAAATTTTAATCGCAAATGACAGAAATATGAAGGATATGATTTTTAGGTAATTAAGAGAGTAATTAAGTACCTAAATAATGCATTAATTACTTGGCGATCAGAATCTAGTAATGCTGTGCTAATTATACTGTTATCACTTTTATTTTTTTAACTAAAACGCTCAAAATTCAGGGAAATTGGAGTTTCTCAGCCAAAAACTAGAGAAAACGCCTGAAAATATTGAATTTTTTGATTCTGCGACTACTGCAACCATTGCAATAGGTAGATTCTGAGAATGCCGAAATGTGGGTAATATGTGTCTACACATATTTTTAAAAACGCTTTATATTCCTTTAATGCTGAAAATTATAGTAAGGGGTGTGGGACTATCCATCACCACTAATTTAGAGTGAAAGATGTAGATTTTATTAGATTAGAACATATGTTGTGGTTCCCATATACCCCCCCCCCCCCCCACTGAGAAAGAAGGGTGAAGGTCTGAGGTGCTGCATGTCGAGCGATGATGTGTCGAAGATGCGTGAGCAGATGCTGGAACGCGAACTGTTGAGCTGTGACGTGAGAGACGAAGATGTCAAGAAGTTCCTTCCGAGGTTGAAGTTCCACCAATTCAGCGGGTTGAAGAGGTGCGGAACTGCTGACGAGTTGAGGGAGTTCCACCAGTTCAATGAGTCAAACTGGTGAGGAACTGTTGATGTCATTTGATTGATGATGCAGATGCTTGTTATTGTTGCTTCATCGCTGTATTCGTGTATGGTGTTTGAATTCGTGTTCTTCGTGGGTCACCAATTGTGGGATGATCCATCACCACTAAACACTTAACCAACAACAGAGGAAGAAATGACTGTGATAACGGGTATCTCACGACGCGTTTCGGCTTAATAAGCCTCGTCAGGTGAGCTATTCCCTCTATCACAATCATTTCTATCTTTTCTCTGTGGACCTATCTACCCGAGATACCCGTTATCACAGTCATTTCTTCCTCTGTTGTTGGTTAAGTGTTTGATAATAAATCAATTTGCGTATAGCAATAAAAATTAAAAAAAGTAAAGTAATGCCTTGGCAGCAGTTCTGTCATAAAAACCAACAAGGAGGTGGTGAGTGGCTCTATCTCTTAGAGAAGTGGCGGCGTTGAAGTTTTTGGGGGACGAGTTGTCTCCAGCTTCCCGCAGTTTCCACTAATTCTCTCGTAGATAGGTCCACAGAGAAAAGATAGAAATGATTGTGATAGAGGGAATAGCTCACCTGACGAGGCTTATTAAGCCGAAACGCGTCGTGAGATACCCGTTATCACAGTCATTTCTTCCTCTGTTGTTGGTTAAGTGTTTGATAATAAAATCAATTTGCGTATAGCAATAAAATTAAAAAAAGTAAAGTAATGCCTTGGCAGCAGTTCTGTCATAAAAACCAACAAGGAGGTGGTGAGTGGCTCTATCTCTTAGAGAAGTGGCGGCGTTGAAGTTTTTGGGGGACGAGTTGTCTCCAGCTTCCCGCAGTTTCCACTAATTCTCTCGTAGATAGGTCCACAGAGAAAAGATAGAAATGATTGTGATAGAGGGAATAGCTCACCTGACGAGGCTTATTAAGCCGAAACGCGTCGTGAGATACCCGTTATCACAGTCATTTCTTCCTCTGTTGTTGGTTAAGTGTTTGATAATAAAATCAATTTGCGTATAGCAATAAAAATTAAAAAACATCACCACTAATTTAGAGTGAAAGAGTGTTGTGTGATGTGATTTTATTAGATTCTCAGATGATATTTTGAACATTATGTTGTGGTACCCACAAGGGAATCTGTCAGTCTTGGTCGAAAAACTTAAAATCGTGCGAAAAATTGTTTCTCTTGAGCAAAAGATCGAGTAAAACTTCAAATTTCCCGCTAAAAAGGGTGTTCCTTGTCTAAAAAATCAAGGGAAACGTCCAATAATCCGATAAAATTGGCGTTTCTCGACAAAACCTGAGGAAAACTTACTTAAAACGAGTAAAAAAGGGCTTCTCGTGAACAAAACACCGAGAAAAACGTACGCAAAAAAATTGTGGAGATTTTCTTCGAAATTGCGGAGGGGCTAACGAAATTCATTTTCGTTTGGGGAACAGTTGGTAACATAGAAAAATAGGTTATAAAGTGGTTACTCGTCAAGTCTTCATAATGGTAAACAAAAAACCGTTCGGGAAGAAACAACAACATTGTGAAACAAGAATTTAACAAAATTTTATTACGTTTTTGTGATAAAAGTGCCTTATTATGTCAGGTAACGAAATATTGACTTTGCAATTTGGGAAATTCGCGAATCATGTGGGCTCACATTTAACATACAAGAAGCCCAGTTTAGCTACAATCCTGATTTTGTACCGGAAATCGACAATAATATTTATTCCGAGAAGCTTCGTCGACGAACGAAACCAAAGCGTTTACACCTAGATTAATCGCTGTCGATTCTCAACATTCCATCGGCCCGAACACATCACTCACCGATGAAACTTATCAGCAACTTCCAAAACCCGAAGATCTCAAAAACATCTTTCACAACGTCGAAATCCCTCAAACGAACCCTTTAGAAACCAAAACTCAAGTAAATCCGTTGATATCATATGAAGAACTCGACATCAAATATTGGACTGATATAACTTCCGTGCCAATCAATCATAGATCATATCACATCATAAACTCAGTACTTTTACCACAGGATGTTTTAAATGGATTATACACATCTGGGCAATCTATATACAGCCAAGATTTTAAAGATGACCTTGAAGATGACATCCGCTACCATCTAGAAGACTGCGATAATCTTCAGGGCTTTCAAATACTTGTCGATTCTCAAACTCTTTTCTCTGGACTTTCTTCTGAATGTATCACTCATCTACGTGATGAGTACAACAAAAAAGCCATTTTAACATGCCCTTTACTGTATAGCGATAATAATATTGATTATTTCAATCAAAGACTTAACGTTCTTCATTGTTTATCCGATAGCGATATTTTCATCCCACTTAGTACGAACAGACATCCATTCCAGAGTTCAAAAATAGACTTCCCTTTGTTGAATTACCAAGAAAATATGTATCATATGAGCAGCATTCTTGGCGTCGCTTTAGATATGATAAGTTTACCTTATAGAGAAAGAAAGCGCCAAATAAGTTTGGGACAGTTGGTCAATTATTTGTGTGTAAATTCGCGCAATTTGGTGTCTTGTGGTGTAAATATTCCGTGGAAGTTTAAAGGGAATTGTTTGTACAATGAGCTCCTTAATGGAAAGGATTTACACCTTTGACGCCTATTTTAGGGGATGAATCTAAACTCGATTTACAATTTGTTCTTCGAAATTCAATATCGCATCCATGATTGAAGAATCGGATAAGAAAATGATACAAGAAATTAATCCTACTGTTGGTTTCAATTCACCGGAAGAAGTTATGGAGTATTATTTCTATACTCGTATAGGAGGGATGAGGACAAAAGCGTCTTGCTTCAACGTACGTTTTCGTCTTCCGAGGAATTTCCCTGATATTTTCACCGACGAAGAATACAAGCCGAAAAAAGGTCCTGATGGTCTTTTCTACGGGAAGTTACGCGAAATGGACATCATCGCTTCTCTGCAGCAAACGAGGGAGATGGCTTGTTTATTGAAGGAAATCAAGCCTGATGAAAATTTCGTTAAAAGGGTAACCCCTAAGTTAAATCGTGTCGGGATCAATTTTTGCGATTTCGAATCTGAAGTTGAAGATCTAGAAAATAAGGTTTCAAATTATGAACCAAATGAGTATTTATAAATCAAAATTTTTGTTAAAATGGTGCTTTATTAAAAATTAAAAATAATTTCTTTTTTCCCTAATCCTGGACAAAATTGATAAAAATTCTGCATTAAAATAAGCTGAGCCCATAGGATTCCCGGCCCTACGCATATCTGCTTATCATCTCCCCAAAAAGCGACAGTTCTCTGCCTCTTTTCATTATGTTCATTACTGCAGACTTTCTGCAGAAAAATGGTGAAGGCTTACAAGCTTTCTGCTGAACAGTTCAGACTAAAAAGTCGCTTTTTGGAGGAAGTAATGTGACTTTTTCTTCTGGAAAGACGTGTACTGCTAGATCATTAAAAACATCATTGTATTCAAAAATGTTATCGACCTCAAAGATCTCAGCATAATTGAACACATGAAATAAGCAAGGTTGCTTTTCTTTGATGACTCTATCAGGCCTTGAGTCCATAACGTTTTGTAGATTATTCCCAACTACGACACATTTGGACAAACGGTCCGACCAGTTAGTAAAAACGATGTTTTCAAAGAGTTCTAATGGACAGTGAGGTAAAAAGAAAAGTGTGGTTTCATCAGCTTTTCTACGACCGACTTCATTTTCGGAGATCACATTCGAGCTTTTGTTCATAATGAGTTTTTCAGTATCGGTAAACACGGGGTCATAGAGATGAAGACGACAGTCGTAATAATCGCTTAAAATTAAAGCCAAGGCGTACTGTACATCGAATTTGGAGACCTTGTGAAGTTACCGAGACCGTAGCAAACTATCTCAGAAATCCGCTGGTCCGGAAGATGCGAAAGACCTTGAGATATCGTTTCGACGAAAGTGACCAACTGAAGAGATTTATCGATGACATCTTTCGCCACCTCTAATTTTCTAAAAACAAAATCAGACAATTGAACTATCAATTTTCTTACTTTTCAGCTCTTTGAACAAAAATAGGAGACTCCTCATCATACTTATGAACTTCAGCTCTTCTTCTTGATCTCTTCTTCACTTTTGTAAATCCATCCATACTACCAAATTTTGATCAAAATATAATTTTGACTTGTTATGGTCACGTGTATGAGGAGGTTATTTATTGGTTTCCAAACCTGGAGGTTATTTTGACAACAAATAAAACGTGGTTTATGTGGTTTTATTTTTATATATTGCATTTTTATCAAATATGACCATGGAATTGAATATTTACGTTCCAGAACCTAAGAAGAAGGTAAATAATTTTTAAAATTTGTTAATAGTTAAAGTGAAAGAGGCTTTGGGAATGTTTTTGTTTAAAATTTTGTGTTTTTCTTTTAGGAACCCAAGAAAAATGCTCAAAGTTGCCCAAGAAAGATTTTCAGCCTAAGAAAGGAATTGTTAAGAAAAGTATTTCAACTTCTGATTCCTCTAAGGTGATTGAAAGATCGCAAAAACAATTTGATGGGCCAAGAAAACCATTTGAAAAGCCAAAAAGTTCATCAAAGTTCAATAAAGATGAAAAGTCCAAAGCGAAGAGTACCATGTCCTCGCTTTTCACCAAAAATCCTGATGTGCCGGAAGCCGAAGACTATGAAGTCGAGCCTATCCAGGAAGAGCTTTTCTCCAAAAAGACCTTCAAAGGATTAAACCTTCTTCATCCTCATTTGGTGATTTTTAAAAATACAAAATGAATTTTTATTTATTTTATTTTTTAGATTGGAAATTTGGAGCAGGTTTTTAAAATAACACAGATGACGATGGTACAGCAGCTGACGATTCCTGTATTGGCCGATGGTAAAGACGCTCTTATTCAGTCGCAAACTGGAAGTGGAAAAACGTTAGCATATGCTCTTCCTATAATGCAGTCTCTTCAAAATAAAAATCCAAAATTGTCCAGAAATGATGGAGTTAACGCTTTAATAATTTTACCTACCAGAGAACTCGCTCTTCAAACTTACGAATGCTTTCAAAAATTATGTCGAGTAAGTTTTTCCATCAGAAATTCTGTTTTTTATGCAATTTTTAGGCTTTTGCTTGGCTTGTACCCGGGATCCTTGTTGGCGGCGAAAAACGGAAATCGGAGAAGGCGAGATTAAGGAAAGGCATAAACATCCTGGTTGGTACTCCTGGCAGAATTTTAGACCACGCGAAAAACACAGAAGTCCTTAAATTGCACAATCTGGACTGGCTCGTTCTTGACGAAGCTCACACATTGTTAGATCTAAACTACGAAAAAGACATTGAACAGTAAAAATATTTTTTAATTTTTTTATTAATTTTAATTATAGTTTGGTGGAAATAATAAAAGAGCAAAGAGAAAAAGCAGAAAATGTAGGAACAAAGCAGACAGTTTTATTGTCAGCGACTTTAACCCCGGGGGTTGAGCGAATGGCTGGTTTAACGTTAGAAAAACCTGAACGTATCTATTGCCAAGGAGATGACGTTGATATCAACGCATATGTCATACCAAATTCCTTAAAACAAATGTATGTTGTTGCACCTGCCAATTACGTCTCGTTACGTTAGCTTCATTTATCATTACTATTTGTGAGGTAAGAAAATAAAATTTGTTTTTGGATGTATTGAAATTTTGTTTTTTTAGATTGAAGGAAATAGTAAAGTTTTAATATTTATGGCTACGCAAGATATGGTGGATTATTATACTGAAATAATTCCTGCAGTGATTACATCGAATGTGGCTTATTATAAACTTCATGGGAACATGACTCAACATGATAGAGTCGAAGTGTTCAGAAATTTCCGAGAACAAAAATCTGGAGTTCTTCTTTGCACGGTAGATTGTCTTTTTGAATTTTAGTTTGATTGGTCCATTTTTAGGATGTTGCCGCCCGTGGTTGGATTTACCAATGGTTGATTGGATTGTTCAATTCACCGCACCGACAGAACCTCAAAATTATGTCCACCGAGTTGGCAGGACGCTCGTATAGGAACTTCGGGTTCATCTCTTTTATTTTTGATACCTTCCGAGCTACCGTTTTTACAGTGGCTGCAGGAAAAACGGATCAAACTTGAAGAAATCAATATGGAAGTATATTTGAAGAACCTTTTAAAAATAGAACTGGAATCTAAAGATGGACAGGTAATTTTAACCTAAAAAAGAAACGACTAAACTTTTTTATAGAAATGGGGCTCTGGAGTTGAAGCTGCTGCACAGGTTCTTCAGCATAATTTCGAACATGCAGTTCTCAATGAAGAAAAGCTTCATACGCTAGCAGCTAAAGCGTATCAATCATGGGTTCGATTTTACGCATCATATCCAAAAGAGACAAGAATGGCTTTTAATTTTCGAAGCCTCCATCTTGGTCATCATGCAAAATGTTTTGCCTTGCGTGATCCACCTTCAACAATTGGAGGGATCGGAAGACCGGCTTTTAAACAATACAAGTTAGTATCTTCTTTTCTATTCCTCCTAGAACCCCAGGTTTTATTGACCATGATGGATTTTTTCTCCAAACCTTGAGCTAAAAGGGGGGAGCCTTAAAAAGAGGTTATTTCTTAAACATTCTGGCGTGTAAAAGTGGGTATACGAGTTAAAGAAGAGACGGCGAGGAATGGAGGGTGTTACTAACACAATAATGACACCTACATTGTCTGCTATAAAATTATATTATCCGCTCAAAAGGTGTGAAAGCCTAAAAATATTTCACCTTGATGTACCAATCGATTGATTTTTCTGTGTTAGATTACTTAAGAAAGAAAAAAAAATTTTTTTCTTGTGAGTATTTAGGAGGAGCCCTAGAACTTTTTAGTATCCATTTTCTATGCCATTTAGGCTCTAAAGTTATGGAGTAGCCATCTATTTCTCTAGCTTTGCATCTCTAGCATTGATGGCATCAGTGATAAATGATAACTGTTAACCTTGTCTATCATAACCTTGTCTCTCTGCAGCTTGTCAATCCTAGAACATTTAGTTGATATCTAGGATACTTGAAACTTTGTGTACTCCGACTCCTGATGGATCTATTGTGCGCTAGTTGATATCTAAGATGATGACCTTGCATATTTTTAGCTTGCTTAGGACAAGTCATAGACAAGTATGACTTGTCATACCTAATGGATAGACTAGATCTCTTTGTCTCTTAGTGTCCGTCCAGCTAATCCACATCCTTTGTTTTTGTGGCTTAGAGAAAATTAAATTGAATAAAATTCCTAAATACCATTAAAGATTTGAAGTTGCGTTACTTTTCATTGCGGAAAACGGCGTGAAGATTAGGACAGCGAAACCGTCCTTTTTCCACATTTTGTCCGAAGAAGATTTTGTGAGCCTCTAAAACCCCTCACTGGGCAATCATAGATTTGTCTCGCGTATTTACCAACCAGATTGGTCAACACGTCTCGACATGAACCAAGCACGTGCACCTTCTATTCTATTTACGGGGCATTCAATTTCGTACAGCGGCCACACACGTCAAGCAGAAAGAAAAAACACTCGTAAAATCCAATTTTGAGACGATCCCCCATAGGACCTACGTGTTTCCTCAACATTGCGGATCTTATCATCCACGCTCTTTTTCATTGCCAATTGAATCTTTTTCATCATTTTCTTGTCAACTATTTTCGTAAGCGCTTAAAGGCGTTACAAAATTGATTGGTATAAAAAGCCAATTTGTGGGCATGAATAGCTTTTGATAAGGGATAATCGTGAAGATCTTCGGCGCCTTGACTAAAAAGGGTGTTTCGAAAAAAAAAAGAATAAAAAACAACTTTAATATCCAGGGAGTATTCTTTGCTTAAACATTTCTTTAGAGGAGCCCTTTTCACACACAATGGCCTCTGGAATTGCTTCTAATCCGGTGATGAGCCGTTACCACCTCGTCCGACCTGTAAAAACTTGAATTAGTGTCTTCTCCCCCCTTTTTGATAAATTACGTTTTCCCCCGCGTCTCAAGAAGCGTTTTTGATTCGTCCATTAACTATCACACGTCTAATCAATTCCATTGTTCAACCCCGATGAACTTTTCGGTAACGTCACGCTCGATTTTTGTATTAATTCCTGTTAAAATTCTAGAGTGAATTCTGAAATCTTGAAACCAATAACGTCTGTAACGAATAATTTTTAAGTTTTGCCCGAAAAGCTACCGTATATAAATCAGTTGGCGCTAAGTAGAAAACTAAATATTAACTTTTCTCATGCTTGTGGGAAACCATTAAGAACGTCGGTGATTAATCGTTTTTCTTTACGTTTTTTCGCCCCATCTGTTGTCTTTTGTTGTTTGACTTCCTGGGGCGCCTCGGATTATTTGATGTTCTCGTATTTTTGATTTTTTACGTCTCCGCCCAATCTTTTGTGAACGATTGCGTTTTTTTTTCCAGGTCTAAAGCGAAAGAAGAAAAGTTTTTGGAGACTTCGAGTTCGAGGACTAAAAGGCTCATCACGTCCGAATTCGATTCGGGTCTACCTCCGATCGAGAAGAAAATGAAAACCTGAGTTTAATTTTCTTTTATGTATTTTTTAATTAAAAAAATTATTAATGTTTTAATTTTACTCATGGCTCATTTCACCAGTGAAAGGGAAAAACTGTCTATAATCAAGAAAAAAATGATCTCTTTTGCCAGAGGTATGAAAAAAACAGGTAATTTTTTTAGTACGATAATAAACAATGGCTTTTTAATCTTATTAGGACCTTATCGGAATTTTTTTTAACCCTGCCCGTTTTTTTCCAGTCTCTAAAAAAGGGTACACAACGTTTATGTTAATATTTCGGTGGACAAATTGGTTTCTAGCATGACGGACTCGCTAAAAGGTGTGTTAAAACGAAACAGCTCCGGATAAACACCCCTTTTAATCACACTTAATTCCCCCTCGTACTTTTTTTTTAACATGAACGTTTTGATTTTAAACTTAATTATTTGTGATTTTAACTTCTCCCGAAAGGCAGTTTTGTTGCTATAGGGGGGCAAAAACTATCAGCGGAGTAAAACTAAAATTTTTCTTCTTTCCTTCTAAGGTGAAAAGAAGTCCAGAATTCAAAAGCGGGACGCTGTGAAATGAAAAATGGGTTTAAATGGGTTCTCTTGCGCAAAAGACTGTTAAGAAAGGTCCGGAAACCATGTTTCTTGATCAGAAAATCAAGGAAAAAGATGTTTAACACCTAAACATCTTTGTAAAACGAGTGTTTTAATACCAACAAATCAAGGAAAACGACCCAAAAGCCGATATAGGATGTTAAATTGCTCCATTGCCCGTTTAAATTTGACGCTGACAGCTCGAAACCCCGATGAAACGGATGTTTCTACACCAAAAAATCGAGGAAAACTGCTTAAAACCCGGTAAAAAAGATGTTAAACGTTCGAACGCCGGTAAAACGGAAATTTTTAGACCAGAAATTCGAGGAAAACGGCACAAGTGTCGGTGTTAAACTGCTGAGGTGTCTACTTAAGGAGAAAATGGCTACTCAAAGCGGGACATTTGTCCGTCTCCTAGGACATCGTGGAGACAACGGGACGCTAGCCTCGTAAGCGGGACGGATTTTAACTTCCTCGAAGAAGTTATTGTGATACCCTCCACGTTCTGTTTGGGGAAGGGTCTTCCAGACCCCGGAGGGTCAATCGAATATTGATCTTTACCGATCTCAACTTTGTCTGTGGTGCCGGCCGGCCGTAGTATTTTTTTCCGAAACACTTTAGGGCCACAGTTTTCAACCGATTTTCACCAAATTTTCTTTAGTCGGTGAACAAGAAACTAACGAGGGCGATTTTTGAATTTCGAAAAAATGGCGGAGATATGTCTGTTTGAAATTAAAAAAATTCGCTACGGCCGAACCGTTCGCGTTGGTCCGATTTTCACCAAGTTTTCTTCAATTACTCCTTATTTTTTTTACGAATTTTTGGTTTAAAACAATTATTTTTTCAACATTAATTATCATTTTAGTAGGGAGAAATTTCATACTTCCACCCGTTACTAGAGGGACCTCTCTTGTCCAAAAATCCCATTTTTTCTACCTTGATACTTAAAAATTTTCGAAAAAAAACTTCGAAAATTTTTGAGGAAAAAAAATTTGGAACAAAAAAAACTTTCCCCTCCGTTATACTTCCCATCCTTTATACATCCCCATCCATTATACTTCCCCATCCTCATCCGTTATAGTTCCCCTCCTTTATACTTTCCCTCCTTTATACTTCCCCCTCCGTCATACTTCCCCTCCCTTTTACTTCCCCCTCCCTTTTACTTCCCCCTCCGTCATACTTCCCCTCCCTTTTACTTCCCCTCCCTTTTACTTCTCCCTCCATTATACTTCCCCTCCCTTTTACTTCCCCCTCCGTTATACTTCCCCTCCTTTATGCTTCCCCCTCCTATATTTTTACTTCTCTTTAAGGAAGTTTTCGTTGGAAGTTCTTCAAACTAGTACTTTTTACCGAAATTAATTATTTTGATACTATGATTTTTAGAGGAAGTTCTGTCAGGGTCGGATCTAAAAACAAATCATTTCAGGGACTTAAAAAATATTTTTGACAGATGTGGTCAATTAAGGCTCGATCAAGTCGTCATAATTTAATTAGTTTTATAAATCAAAAAAAGGGTGGATAAAATAAGACAAAAGGCCCCAGGTATTCAGAAGGGCGTGTTTGTGATTTTTCGAACTGATTCTCCGGCAGATGTTTTAATTACGTGAAAAGACATTTTCGTGTAATATCCGGCCGATGGTTCTTTAAACCTTTTTCTATTAATGAATCAGAGGTCGAAAAGTTACGTGGGAGGCCATTCGTTAACATTTCCCTCCATAAAATCCTTTTGAATTATAGATTTTGTCCAGAGCAAATAAAAACAGTTCTTGATTCATTTTGAACGTTTTACGCTAATTTTGAGCCTCTTTATGCCTTTTCCCCCCTTTTCTTGATGGAACAAAAAGAGGAAAAAATTAACTAAAAATCCCAATGCTTAAAATATTTTGTCGGGTGAAATGATAATAAGCGATCGGTTAATGAATGTTTAGAGGAGTCGGCCAGCGGGGGTCGACTCTTTTGACATTATTCATCGCGTTTAAGTCTCCCGACGCCGCCACTACCGGAAACCGACCCTTTTACATGGGCAATTAATCCTTTAGACATTTTTTTTATAATATAATATTTATTTTTTATACAATTTAAAACCATCGACTACCTGTTTTACTTCGGATTTATTATCCTCCCCGCAGCGCCTCATGTCGACGAAACGTTTAGTCAAAAACCTTTTATTTTATTAATATCGTTTATTTTAGATAGGATCATTTATTTGGAAGTTTTATCCGAGCTTTCGATGGCCTCTCAACAGACACGAGACGAAATGTTATTTCAAACTCAATTTGGCACGGTTTATTACCGATTAGGTCGCTTCTATAGGGCAACAAAAGGCTACAAAGTGTTTTTTGTTATTCTCAACTGGGTCCGTGTTCCTGGCCGGGTTTTTTTCGGGCGGCTAAGAAAAAAAAAAAAAGGTGAAGAAGGGAAAAAAGGGACAATAGACGGTAGCGATGTGGACGCTATTGTAATTATGAGGCGTTAATTGTCTTTAATTAAAGACGTAAAGAATAGAGTGGCCCCCACCTCTGTTTCAAAAAGGATTACTGTCTAAAAGGCCATTGTTGAGCCTTTTCTTATTGTAATATTGAACAGTGAAAAGATATACCATTACACATCATCTTTTTTCAATAGAAGACAAACCTTCCGATGTCCTTTCATTAAATTCTTTAACAGATTAAAATCAGTGGCTGATTTAGATTTAAGCTTCAGGGCCCACCGACAAGGAAAAAAATCCTTCTTCGTAGATGGCCAAAATATCATACTTTTATAAGATAACTCACGAAACGCGTCGTGAGATACCGTTATCAGAGTCATTTTCCTCATTGTTCTTGATATTGATAAAGCTATTAACTTCTTAAAGAAGTTTTGTGATACCCTCGACGTCGGGTTTTTGGGGAATGGTCTTCCAGACCCCGAGGGTCAAATCGTATATTGATCTTTCCCGATCTCAACTATGTCTGTGGTGCCGTCCGGCCGTAGCATTTTTTTCCGGAACACGTTACGGCCACAGTTTTCAACCGATTTTCACCAAATTTTCTTTAGTCGGTGAACAAGAAACTAACGAGGGTGATTTTTGAATTTCGAAAAGATGGCGGAGATATGTCTGTTTGAAATTTTAAAAAATTCGCCGCGGCCGTTGGTCCGATTTTACCAAATTTTCACCAATTACTCCTTATATTTTTTACGAATTTTTGGAGTAAAACAATTAATTACCTATCATTTTTTCAACATTAATTATCATAGTAGGGAGAAATTTCATACTTCCACCCGTTACTAGATGGATCTCTTGGGCAAATATCCCATTTTTTATACCATGAAACTGTACATTAAAAAATTTTTCGAAAAAAAAAACGGAAAATTTTTGTAAAAAAAACTTGGAAAATTTTCGAAAAAAAAAACGGAAAATTTTTGGAAAAAAAACTCGGAAAATTTGTTGAAAAAAAAACTTGGAAATTTTTCGGAAAAAAAAACTCGGATATATTTTGAAAAAAACCTTTATATTCCCCCTCCGTTATACTTCCCCTCCGTTATACTTCCCCTTCTTTTTACTTCCTCTTCCGTTATACTTCCCCCTCCTATATTTTTACTTCTCTTTAAGGAAGTTTTCGTTGGAAGCTCTTCAAACAATTAACTTTTTTTTCTATGTTGAGGCTTGAAAGTGGGGTAGTAATTTGGGGGATGAGATGTCACACTTTTAAGAAATTAGAGTTGAGAAGGTTGGTTGGTTGGAGCTAGGGATTTCCTCATCGGAGGCATACTTGGTATCATTTTTATATAATTTTAAGCTCAATGAAGATGGGTTCCAGAACGATTTTCGAATGTAATTTTTTTTGTCTAAATTCTCTAGCGTTTCATAATTTCCTCAATTATTTTCTTCCTTTACGTTCCAGCGTGCGTTCCGACAGAATATTCGGATTCATTAAACCGTCACATCTGTCCCGCTAATTGATTCAGAAAGGAAACGCGATAAATGGACACAAAAGAGTACGAAGAGAAAAATAACGTAATACCACAAAACACGCACAAGTTATGTAGCTTTGAAAAAAAAAGTGCGATGACCGTTTTTAAATATACTCATAAGCGGTAACGATATTTTAAAAAACCAGTGGAAGTTTTTTTTTAAATATATAAAAGAGAACAAGAGGATCATTAGAGCCGGGCTAATGCCTAGAGTTCCTGACCATTGTGGCCTCTCATTGTGGCATGTCGTAAAATCCGTGTCAACCAGGGTTGTTGATATGGCCCGTATAATTATCCTTCTCATCTCCCTTTTCTATATATGAATAAAAGTCATTTACTTTAATTGTCTACACCGGGACGGTCTAAAAAACGCTTTTTTTGTTCTTTGTTTATCACCGGAATATCAGGAAGTTGAATTATAAAAGGTACAATTTGGACTGAAAAAAGTAAACAATGATTTTTGATAAAAAGCGTCCTCAATGTTAACGTTTTTGACACACGCCATGGAGATCCGGTGTTCGTACCGAGAAGCGCCATAGTTTTGCAAACGCCTCCATCTTTGGCCAGATTTTTTCTGATATTCTTTTACACATCCCGGATCGAACCCCATACCTCTGTGGTTAAACAAACATTTTATTCCTTTGTGTACACAACACCTCTTTCGTAAAGACTACAATTACCTTCCTTTCAATGTATATTTTTTAAGGGAAGTGTTTACCTACAAACAATACAATTGGAGAAAATCCGAGTTTGAAATCAACTTAAAAACGGTGGGAATACCGTATCTGCGTGTTTGATACAAATGAATAATTTATAATTTTTTCTTTATATCTTAATAATTATACCGTTTGAAAAGCATTTTTTTCTTAGTTATGACCTAGTTTGCACCCCTGAGATTTATCCTATTTCGGAATTATCCAATAAACGGCATTAACCTTTTCATATACCGAGAGATTAATTGAGCCCGCCTAATGGTTCTTGCCTCACCCTTGATGTCCCTGAGTCGAAAACCCATTATGAACCATACAAAAAAATTAATTGAAGATCTGACTTCCACAGGGAGTCACTCTATGACCGCTCTTTTGGATACTTTTCATAATAAATGTAAATCGCCTAGAAAAAAGATAACTTTTTTAATTAAATTAAAAATAAATAAATTAGTAGAAAAATGCTTAATATCCATTAAAGAAAAAGTTAAAAAGGGGAGCAATTAATGGCCAAGATAATAACTCGGTTATGCAAATAAGGCGGTCCTATAATTAATTAAGAGTCTGTATTGAAGTGGGAATCCTTGGGGATGTGAAAGATAGCGATCGGTAATTCATCATAAAAGTGAGGCTTTTCCATCGAGGATCTTATTTATAACGTGGCTACCTTCCGGGGAAAACAACAGAATTGAGATCTCAGAAAATTAGCGGCGATGTTGTCCGCCCTGATACGAATCAGGATCTGTATGATCTACATACAATTTTTTTTTACTCGTAATTACTATGTTTTGAGGCCATTTTATTATAAATAATTTTTGAATGCATAAAATTGGCGGTTTTACAACGTTTTAGGTTAATGAACCCGGTCTAGAATGACCAAAGTTTTGGATTTTAAGCCCCCCATGACTTTTTAAAGCCAATTTTAGTTTTTTATTTTAGTTTATACAGGGTGTCCGGAAACACATGGCATACGTCTGGGAGAGCGTTAAAAAGTGGTTTTATGAAAAAAAAGTTAAATGTAAACCCCCCCTAATTTAAATCAAAGAATTTTAAGGTGTAGTTTAAAATGCGTTTGGATATGAGGCGCTCCGGGTACGAAGGGCGAACTCAACAAAACGTAGTTTCGAGATATTCGCATTTTAAAGTTTTATGTTACGGGCGAACTCAACAGAAAAGTCATACCCTGGAATGGGAAAAGGAGTGGGGGTTATGGACTAGGATGTGGAGTTCGCCCTTCGTACCCGCTCGGATATCGCAGTTAGAGCTTTGCCGCATATCGGTTTTTATGAATTTTAAGGGGAAAAAAGGGCGAACACAACATAAAAATTATATGGGTGTATTCACCAAGAGGTCTAGAATCTGAAAATGAAAAAAAAAAATTTATCCGATGTCGAGTTCGCCCTTCGGAGCGCCTCATATACAGGGTGTCCCAAACCCTACTTCGCTATTTCAAATGAGAACCCCTTTTTTATTTCAGATTCGGAATCTACGCAAAACTTCAAGTTGATTAGACTATTCATATGACCATTTTCAACAAATTTAAAAAATGTCAAATTTTAGCGTTTTTTGCGCTAAAATCCGTTAAAATCGACCGAAGAGACTCATTTTTTTTTAAATTCCACTTAATTCGGACCGAAGAGGACTATTTTTCCGAAGGTTCCAATGACACAAATTCGAGCATCTTCGCATTCTGCATCACGAGATTTCGTCGCTAACGGCCTTTTTTCAAGTTAGAACCCAAATTTTAGTTAAGAAATGACCAAAAAAAAAAATCTAGAATGACTTAAAATCTAGAATTAGCGGTTGTTGAAAGGAATTTTTCTTTCGGACCACAAATTTTGAAAGAGCTACAGCGTCTTTTGTGTTTGTGCATCAAAAATTAAAATTCCGTTCAAAAATCGCTAATTTTCATTTTGAAGTAAGAAATTTAGGTTTTAACTTGAAAAAAGGCCGTTAGTGACGAAATCTCGTGATGCAGAATGCGAAGATGCTCGAATTTGTGACAGTTGGAATCTTCGGAAAAAAAATATGTGAAATTTAAAAAAAATGAGTCTCTTAGGTCGATTTTAACGGATTTTAGAGCAAAAAACGCTACAAAACTTTTTTTCATAAAACCACTTTTTAACGCTCTCCCAGACGTGTTTCCGGACACCCTGTATAATGCAAATTTGCTATTTTGTTCGAGATTTTCATTATTTTTAGACGCTTTTTAACTTACTGAAAGAAGTAATTGTTTTACCCTGCTAGTAGGGATTTTGGGGAGGGTATTCCAGAACTCGGGTCGTGATTTTTGATCTGGCTCCAGTTTTTGAGTTTCCATAAATTCTTAATTTCGTCGAAGATACCGAAAGTCGAACTAGGAAAAGGAGACCGTTTGTCGGCGTGGGAAACTTGTCCGTGACTCCATCTTAGCACACTCCCGGAGTCGTTTTGTCCTCCGGGTCCCCTCCTACAATAAAAGTTTGTCCCATATCTCAAAGGAATACAATGAATCCTTTTACGGAGCGATTCTCTGGTTAATTTCACACTTTTAATTGAATTCTATGTAGAATGTGAAATTCGATTAAGTATTAGGAAACGACATGACGTAAAGGATTCCTATAGCGTCGGTTTTTTGAAGGAAAAAATGTGCTCTATACAGATAGAAAAGGGTGAAAAATAAGCGGAGTTTGATTAAACCTTTGGGGGAGTTGAGTCACAAAATTGAATCAGAAAAAAACAGTTTGGATATTAAAGGGCGCCTTCGTCTGGGATTCTCCAGTGCCAAAGTTTTCGAGGAAAAGACAAAAATGAAACGTTTAAAAAGTTATGATTAGGAGGAGACAGGAGTTCGGTAGTGACCATCGTATAAAGAGAAAGGAAGTAATTTTCATGGAATCCAAAACTCGGAATCCTTGAGTTTAATGAGAGTGCGGTTGCGGCTCTTTATCATAATGACCACCTCAGAGACATCTCTTTTGTGATGAATCTACTTGTCTGGAGCCCCCACAAAACATATTAATGTTAATTTAGGACCTTCGTCGCCTAAGGGTGTTTTGAGAAAATCTAGAGCGCGTATTTTTCATCCGTTTAGTCTAAAATGACATGGAAATTCAAAGGCATTTTATTCTGTAAAAAAAGTCAAGTTTTCTTTATAAAACGGTGAAAAAGATTCACTCTAAATTGGCCAGATTTCACGGGTCGTTCCGTAACCTGTCAAACTTGAACTCCCCTCCTATAAATACACGAAGCGCTCACAATTTTTTACGCTCTGCGGGGTAATTTGAGTATCCGAAAAGGAAGAAAATCGCGTTTGGACAAAAAAAGGAAGTTTTTTATATATACTTTTTTTTTATAAAGATCCACGGGTGAGTAAGAAAGGTAAACGCGCGATGGAGAGAAAATTGGCCTCTTTCGGTTAACTGGAAAAGGGTCTCTTGTAAACGCCTTTTTCATTCAATTCTCGAGGTTTTTTTTTCTCTCTTTTTATGTTTACCTTGAAGGGAGGAAAATTGGACGTAATTCAAGCATCCACGGCCATTCTCAGTCATAACGTACATCAAATGTTAAAATGGCATATCGGAAATTATTTCTTCTCTAGGAATAAGTTATTTTCGTGCCGTTTTATGCGGTTTTTGACCGGAGGATTTCGATAATTACCGCTTCCTGGAGGACAATTTTTTTTTCAATTGAGGAAAGGATGAGTTTTTTTAGTTATTAAAATAGTGAGTCTAAATTATGTTTATGTTGACAGAATAATAATGGGTGTCATGAGTCGGAAAATTGAAGTTTTAGGAGAAATTTTGAATAGAACATTTATTACAGTGGGTGGGAGAATTTTTTTATTACAGTAGACCCTCGTTTATCCGTACTAATTGGTTCTCGACCAAGCGCGGATAACGCGAAAAACGGATAATCGAGGGTCTTTTTTTTAGAGAGAGTTTATAATTTTATTGGCAACGAAAATGTTGTAACATAAAGTTTCGTTGTCATTTTATGGTTTTAAACGTTAAATATGAGACATGTTGAATATTGTCGTTCGAAAAACCAAAAAGGACTAAAGAAAAATTCATAGAAACTGGCAATAAAAATCATTTTTGTAAACAAAATTTTCGGAGAAATGAGATAACCTCAGAGTGAGAACAATAAGCTAATGACCTTCCTAGAATATCGAACATAAAAAAATAGTAACGTTTCATTTTTTTAAACTCCTGAAGGAGAAAATCTGAAAAAAAAGCACGGATAAACCGAGGAACGGTTAAACGAGGGACGGATAAACGAGGGTCTACTGTATTACTTTCCGCTAAAAACGTGGCGTATAGATTAATAACCTTTTAAGAATCATCTACCAAG
Organism: Orius insidiosus; assembly: GCA_014119065.1. Classification (NCBI taxonomy): domain Eukaryota; kingdom Metazoa; phylum Arthropoda; class Insecta; order Hemiptera; family Anthocoridae; genus Orius; species Orius insidiosus. The sequence continues at coordinate 132,356 of JACGAQ010000312.1, read as the reverse complement.
GCCAGAATATCATTTAGCACGAATCGTTTTGCTTACATTGTTTTAAAATCAAGATAAAACTGAATTTTTTCGTGTTTTTTTCAAAGTTGTGTTTAAAAAAATTTAAATAATCTCAAAGGAGATGAACAAAGACTTAATGAAAGTCTAATTGAGACGGTTTTTCTTTGTGTTAGGGGGAGTTGGAGGTCCTAATGTGTATTTCACATAAAAGAGTTGTGATATTCAACATAAATGATACTCAACACACTTCCTTCGAATTATTCTTACTCTAGGTACGTTTCCTTTTTCTCGTCGTGGCCCTTCCTTCCGGGTGCGGCGCATCCCCCGCTTTTATATGCTTTACATGCTTTTATCATAATAAAGAGTTTCGACTACAAGAAATTCTCCTTCCTTTGTTTTTGTCGGTTATGAAAAAGATTTTTTTATGTAAATAAATTGGATTATAAAGGATGACTTGTGAGAATCGTTGATTGAATCACACGGTTCGGATAAAAAAAGAACGTTGGCCCTTTAATCAGCCGTTGAGACCCGAATAATTATCAATTAAAGTCGAAATGAGGCTTCCGATTTTAAACAATTTAGCACCTGGTTGAGCCACATGTAGACTACTTGGGCAGTAGAGCGGGGTGCTAATAGGATGTTAATCAATAGTTATAAAATTCTCCTAAAAAACCAGTCCCGCCTGAAAAAAATTTCTTTCATGGCAATATGGCGAAAGCCAGGAACATGTTTGAACATCCTAACCTCGTTGCTTTTTTTAACATCCCCTTTTGAATATCCAATCCGCACATAATTATCAAATTATAAACACAATTATAATGATTAATCTCGTTTTGGAGGCAGCTGGGAATTAGCGGACAAAATGTGTCATTTTTGTAAAAACCCGACTAACTGGTTTTTTCATGTCGATGGAGGGAGGTTTTTTCGAACGATGTTTTAATCCCTGATACACCCAAACGGTTTTTTTTCCTTTAAAAGCCTCATTAGGTAATCTAGAAGGGATATAAGATATCTCCTACGTAAGGACCGGTAGCTATCTCAGTTTTGTCTCTTTTAAATTGATAACCCTTGTTCCTCGTTTTCCAATTTAAATCGTCGTTTTACCTTTTTTTTATTGAAAAATTCCGTTCCCGGTAGTTATTTAAGATATCAAAAGACTTTACCTTGACATTATTAACTTCTATATAAAAAAAGGGAAGAACAAGATTTTTGCATTCAATTTCTCGTGTGGGCTTGATTTATTGCTTGTTTCCACAACTGGATATTTTATTTTTTTAAATAAATATTTTATTACTCTCAATCTTATTTATTTTTACACTTAAACGGCTCTTTTATTCGATAAAATTGGAATTTACAGCTACAATGTTTAAGGTTAATAAGCACGGACTTGTTTTTCTTGAAAAATTCAAGTAGGATACTTAAAGTTGTGATTTTTACATTGTAAGTAAAATATTTAGATGTAAATTTTTACTAGTTTCGAAGAATGTCTGGAAAGTAGACCTTGTTAGTGTTTAAGATTTAAACGTAAAGATATTGAGAAAAATAAACGTTTATCTTGAAATAAGGTGTAAACGCCATTTTTATTGTAAGAATGTCGTCTTTCCAGACGATTGGAATGTCTTGATGTAGAGAGAATTTTTTTTACGAGCGCTAATGGACTGAGGGCTAATCAATTATTGCCAAATTTATTTAAATTAAAAGGGTGTTGGCTCCCTAAAATTCCTTAGAGAAAAAAGCTTGATCAACTTGGAGAAAAAGAGTTGAGAAAAGGTCGAAGGTGGAAAAAAAGTTTGATATTCGGGGAAACTGCGTCGCGGATTTCTCAAACCAAAAGGAAAATCCCGAAGGGTTTTTTCCGAAAGTTATTCTCTTCACACACTTTTTTTTCTCTCCCGAAGAAACCTTCTCACATGTCAAAGGGCTTTACCGATCTTTTCCCCAATCGCCACATTTCGTCTCTTTTTTTTCCCTTTACCTTTTCAAACGCAAAAGTCTCCGATGAATGTCAAAATATAGAAGGTTTCCAATATTCCCTTTTACGCCCTCCTCACCTCGGCTGAGGCCCTTTTCCGAAAGTAACCACTGGGTCCCGGAGTATTATTCAATTTGCATATAAATCAGGAGGAAGATTTCCCACGAGGGTTTCTCCACGAAAAAAAATTGACATTTTTTAGGCAATTAAATTGTTTTAAAAATCTTTTTGATTGAATTAGTTAGTGTCCAAGCAATATGTTTCATTGATGACTAAATGAGGTCCAAAAGTTTAACAATTAATAATTCTATTTGAAGATTTAAACGATTATTAGAATAATAATCTATGAAGGTTAAGAGGTTATGAATAATTCAAAGAGCAATTAATCCCCTTTAATTTAGCGGTTGAAATATAGTTGATAGAAGACGAGAAGATGGATGAGGGAATTTCGTCGAGCGGAGTTGACTGTTCGGACGAATTCGTCGATAACGACCGAACCGACGAAGGCTTTGAAGTTTTCTTGACGACCGTCGGGATCCGTGAGGTCGAAGGCGAAGATTCCGTCGACGGTTCCGTCGCAGACGAGGGGTCCGTCCAGATCGTACTTTCCCGCGGAACAGATCACTTCGTTTTTGTCCCCTTCGCGGAAACACAAAGTCGGGAATCTATGGCAGAGGATCTTCTCGCACCAGTCCTCCCTTAAAACCCTCACTGGAGTCACTTTGGTCAACTCGTCCGTAAAAATTTTCACCTGAGGATCTTCAATTCAGAATTGTTCCAACCCACAACAGAACAAGTTTTCATCAAAGGATCCAATTTCATGAAATCCCATTTCGAAGAAATTGGCAAATTTGCTGGTTTGACGTGCCCGTCGAATTCTAGGTACCCTTCGATTTCAACAAAGCCAAATCAAAATGTAAAAACCTTCGATTTTCGGATAAACCGTTATACTGGAGACGACTCGTTCTTGCCGTGTTGGTTCGACTTTTGAGTAAAGCCTGTTTGAACCTGCCACAACCGAAAGACCTTTGCTTAAACTGATATTTCTGACGCAATGAGCGCTGCATAAGATTCTCTCCTGACTCATTATAATCCCGGCGCAAATATGGAAATATACATCGTTTTTCTTTTGTTGAACACTCACCAAAAATGGAAATTCTCGCAAGCCTGCATAGCGTGCGAATTGAGCTGTCGATTCAAGAATAAAAAACAAAAAATAAAAAATTGTGTAAATTTTTAACATTTTTGAATAAAAATCTCATATGTTTCTCTGACCCCTTCTTGTAGTCCAAGATTTCTATTATGGTGTGATTTGAATGTAGAAATTACCATTTCTTCTGATTTCTTGGGTGGCCTAGAAAAATAGTGAAAAGAAAAGTGAAAGATTGTCGACTAATTGACTTTATTTTTTAAAACGGGCAACGAGTTTCCTAACCGGGTTTTTAACGATAAGGATTTAATCTCTTGTGGCGGTCGGGTAATTAAAAAAATTGTCTCTCTTCACGGCCCTCCCTGAGCTTTTGACCAAAAGGGGCTTATCGACGACAGGACTTTTAGATTTAGACGTCTGGGAGAAGGGTAGAAACCGGGATCGAATTAATCAAACGCCCACCGGCGGCTCCTGGCCTCCTACCAACCGGACGAAATTATTTCAAACCCGATCATAACAAGAGAAGGAAAAAAAACACGAATAAATCTTTTAAAAGTCCTCACGTGACCGAGAGAAAGCAAATTGATGACTCTTTTTTCAAAAAATCTTGTTTCGCCTTTTTTTCCCAAAGACCTCAATAATTTTTTTAAAAAAGAGAGTTCAATAGGTGTGACAGTGCACCATCTACGTGATAATATGGAAACAAAACGGGCAAATCAAAATACAATGGTTTCCTTTTTTTGAACTGACACACGTTACTCCGTGAGCCGATATGTGGGGAAGTGGAAAAAAAAAAAGTTTTCGAGTTTGGCGTAGGAGAAAGCTTTTTGTTGTTGAACTCCATTGGTTCTGGACAATTTTCCAATTCATTGAGGACGTGATGCCATTTGACGAAAAACGAGGAACCAGTGCGCAAAAATAAGAGACAATCTCTAATTGGTGACGATGTTGCGTTTGCCGCTGACGAAATCGAAACCTTTTTAAACACCAATTATCGACAGTTCTCAACAGAGCTGAACGATTAACTTCAAAATTCTTTACCAACATTCAAAAATGGTAAACAAGTGCCATCTGTGGACTTTCCCTCCTTACAAAACGCCCAAAAGGCCATCACTGGTCAGTTTTTATGGAATTTTTAAAATAACTGAATAATTTTAATAATTTATATCAGCTCCTCACATCAAAAAATGTTCGCAGCTCATATTATATTTTTATCAGTTTACATTTTTCAGTAATTGAACACCAGACCCCATGGAAAGCGCTTATTATTTAATTTCTTTTTAAAAATTCGCCCTCTTTTTTATATTATTTTTAAGATTACATTGACTAATTAACAAATTACATATGAGCTGAATAAATTATTCATGAGTAATTAGCTTGAGAGTTAATTTATTATGTGTTTTTCAAAAGATATAAAAATAAATGGGAAAAATGTGTCTTTCTGACTTTCACGCTTCCAGAAATTTTTTTTTTTTTTAAGAAGCCATCTTCTCCTCACGTTCCGTTCAATTAAACGAAGTTACCTCGTAATAATAGGTTTAATGCGCAATTATTTTTTGGAAAAAAAAACATGATTTTTGTGATTATTGCATGAAATTCGTGACTTGAAGAATTAAAATAATCCGGAGAATAAAAAACGGAAAATTATTTAATTCCGTACGTTATTTGTTATTAAAATAAGATTTCTATGCGATTAACAAAAGAATCTCATTTTACACGCTCAGACTACACAGGAAGTATTGGCTACTGGAATTATTTTTAAAAAAGTGAGAAAATGTTTAGTTTAAAAAAAAATTACGATATCTTGCCTCAATTTCATCTTCCAAAAAATCGATATAAGGTGGTGGTTGATTAAAACGTTGGTGGGAAAGTCAAAGGATTAATAGTTATGTAATAATCCAGGTGGAGATAAAATGGTAAGTGAGGAGTCGTGTACTAGCTTCAAACTCTGTCAAATGCCACACACAATCCACGTAATACTACTGGACTTACCCAGATATGATAAAGCGGCCATTAAAATTTTAGTTATAAGAATTAAAAACTAGATCGCACCACGGTTGCAACGGAGAAAAAAACATTTTAGAAGGTGTTTGAAGCAATTTTTAAAAGATTCTGTTAAATCATCCTTTATTTTCTATTTTTTTTTATAACGGTCTAAATCGTGGTCCAATGATATTTTTGTGTTGAAAAAAGTACAGAAATAATTGAAACGCAATACGCCATGACATCAAAAACCGTCTTATTTTCTGAAAGAATGACAGAGATCTGTTATAAAACGTCCGGTCTAGAAATCACGTTAAAAAACCACTTAAAAATTTTTTCTCTCTCTCTTTTTTAGTTAAACAACTTTTAAGGCTTTATAAGGATGTGATGAAACCGCAAGGATTAACGTAAAAATATCGTTTTTGTCTTCAAACATTGTAACCGTAGAGTCAATGTTTCGGTTAAAACAAATAATTAGGAAGTGGTTTTCTTTCCACGATGGGGGCAATCGCTGTGAAAATCCTGAACCACACACGAGGGTGTAGAATGTCCTATTCAGTCCCCGAAATCCCCGTAGAAAACCGCAGTGTCCCCCTTCCCCCTCAGGAAACGCTGTGGGTTATACGATCCTTGCGGTCTTAATCTTCTCAATGTCCACTACGGAGACTTACTAGGCCTCCGACAATTTTAAAATCACGTAAAACTTTAATGGACCACCCGGGATTAAAAAAATATTAAGTGACGCTCACTAATTCGACAGATACGGTGGTCTCGCATCATAAAAATTGAAAAGAGAGAGAGAAAAAATTATAATTTATATGGATTCTATTTAGGCCTAGGTACTCGGTAGGCCGTATATCAAATCGGAAGGATATTAAGAACTGCCTTGTGTCCAAAAGGGGAAAAAACAATGGAGCTTTACAAACCTCATAACTTCACCCACTCTCGGCCCACCACGCGCGCCAGACAAATAAGAGAGGGATCGCGTTTGTGGGAGGGAACGGAACCCGCCGCGATTCTTGAATAATTACGGGGACCGACGACATGGAAAAAAGCATTTCCTTTTTATAAATCACAACAACCTCGTAAATTCTTTGTGAATTCAATTCGAGATAAAACATAATCAAAAGCTGTCCGAAAAGTGGAATCAGCCAATCAAAAAAATTCTACAATAAAAAGGGTACTCAGAGAAGGCAAAAGATTCGGGGATTGCTATGGCGTTAAGAGGGCAAATAAAAACAAAAAGGGGTATAAAAAGGAATAAAAGTAATAAAGGGAACATAAAACGGTTATATTGCAAGGTCTAATTTTTTCACAGCAGACATTAAAATTATGAAGACAATAAACAGGAACATCATGGCACCACTCGTTTTGTCAAACAGTAGGGCGTTTAAAAGCGGAGATTTTTTTTTCAAAAGTAGGAAATGATTCTATAAAATCCGGAAATGTGAAAGTAAAATTCACCGGTGCGTCAAAATAAAAGAGGTGTACGGGTTGAAGGGTTTTGAAAAATTCATGTATAAAATGCTAATTTCATTACAATAATTAACCGTCCGTCCTCGTAAAAGTCTATTTCCTGCTGATTAATATGTTAAGTGGGGTCCCAGGGTGCACCCTTCCCCCCTCGCGCTTTTTTCCCACTATGACGCAACGGCTTTGTTTTTAAACACGGGCGAAATTCGTGATTTTTCGCTCCTGGTCATAAAAACGGATCTGATAACTCGCAGGTGGTGTTTGTTCTAAAAAAGACCTCATTTAGGCATAAAAAAAAATTATTCCGTGTAATTATTACGGACACGATTGTTTAATAACGTCTCAGTTCCCTAGTTTGACTTCCTGGACAGAAGAGAGAGAAAAAAATCCTTATCTTCGCTCTCATTAAAAGTATAAACGAATGTTCAAAGTCCCGGTGTGTTAAGTAATAAAAAAAAATTGGTGGGGACCTCAAAAAATATTTTTCAATAAAATGCCTAAAAATTTTATACATTCACAGGCCGTTTTGACCTTAATGAACCCTAAAACAAAAGGCCTGAAAATATATTTTAATAAAAATTTCAAAAACGCGATTTCACGCAAAAAATCAAGGCTATCGATTTTTACCAATAATTAAAAAAAAACTGCTCTTGAAAATAAAAAAAATTTCTTATTTTTAAATTTTTTTCATACTAAAGTTGTCATTATTTTAATAAACTTAAAAATCTAATCTTTTCGATCAGAAAAAAAGGACCGTTTGACGCCATTAAGCACTTCACTAATTACGCCATATGTCTTTCCGTTTTGGAACTCTTTTTATTTCCGCCTCGACAAAACGATCTGATAAAAGTTTACAATCAGAAAACAAGTAAATGTTCCAAAAAAATATGTGGGAAACAAAAGTGTCTTTCAGGGTGGTACAAAAATGGAAAAATTATCTAAAATTCCCTTTTTTTTCCTCCTCTCCCAATATTAAGTAATATCCAGTTTCGTCAAAAAACTTGAAAGTTTTCCGGTGATTTTAATTGTTAAATAATTTTTCACTCTTACTTTCCGTTTTAGATAAAAAGATAAAAGACGGTTAAGCGTTGCTGGGTCGCGTTTAAAGAAAAACAGAGCATGAAAAAAAATTATTAGGCAACCCATAACTTCCTAGTGGGTCCTGACGCGTACGAAAAACGACTCATTAGCGTTTTTTTAAAATTGAAATAATGAAAAATGAAGGCGTTGGAAACGATGTTTGTGAGTCCATTAAAGGGGAGAGCGTATAGAAAAATGATTGATACAGGGTGGGACCTCTTCTGTTTATAATTACAGAAAGGTTAGCGGCTCCTTTGACGGTCCTAATGTCATTATTACTACTTGATTCTCGGTCAATCAAGTCCCGATTGTCAAGATCCGTTTCTCATCGCCGCGTTTTTATAATTAACAGTGGCGATCATCAAACATTTTTTTAAAAATAGAAAATATGAAACACGATGATCCTTCGTTTTTTAGGATTTAAAATTTAAAAAATTATTTAGACACTTTTTTAACTGATTTATTCCCTTTTTAAACGTTTTTATTCCCTTATTTAGCAGTTTTTCCCTTCTTAACTTTTATTCCCTTATTTAACTGTTTTATTTCCTCATTTAACTGTTTTATTCCGTTTTATACCTTATTTAACTGTTTTATTTCCTCATTTAACTGTTTTATTCCGTTTTATACCTTATTTAACTGTTTTATTTCCTCATTTAACTGTTTTATTCCGTTTTATACCTTATTTAACTGTTTTATTTCCTCATTTAACTGTTTTATTCCGTTTTATACCTTTTTTACTAAGTATTTCCCCCTTTTTGTTTTATATCTTTTGAAAGTTTTGTCGCCTTTTAACCTTTTAACTTTTTCAAAAAGGAAGTTATTGTGATACCCTCCAACGAAGAGTCTTTGAAAATGGCTTGTAAGGTTTCCAAATAGGTTTGAAAAGTAAGGTTTCCAGTGGTGCCAACCGAACGCCATGAATTTGGGTCACTCGGAATCAAAAATGATTTGGGCTGTCACAACTTCGTGGGCCATAAAAAAGAGAAGGACATGTGGTTTTCGCGACCTTGCTGTATCTTATAAGTCAAGTCTCGGCATAGTAAAGACAGGTTGTTTAATACAAATGAGAAAAACGTGTAGAAAAGTATGTGCTGAAGGACTTTGATGTCGGCAGTTAAGATGTAGATAGGGCGGATGATATTAAGAATGCCCACTAATAGCCCCCTCCCCTCACCTTCCATCCCTCTTTACCATCTTTCAGATGTGTATCTTCCCTGTCTTCAACCCGAACTAATGTCAACTTAACGAACTCGCTCTAAATTGTCCAGCAAATCGTTAGCGAACACGAAAGGGCCCACAATTTTATTTCTTATAAAAATTCAGAAAACGATCCATCAACACGAAAAATCTCAAAAGCGTGAAAAAAGGGGCTATTTCGAATATTTTATACGCGAGAAATTAATTGGACGGTTACGAGGAACCCCGATCTGTCAATGCGTCAAATCAAATCTAAATGGGCTTCAATTAGCCTGTTCGCTGGAATGTTAAAAATATTTTAAGAAAGTAATTAAGCTAGATGATTAAACTCTTGTTTTCTACCGTTTGAATTTCAAAAGCTATTCTTGGTCAAGAGCATGTAAACGAGATTTTCCTAGGGAAGTTTAAGCTGCTTCCGCTCCATCCTCCTTCCTCGAGGGTCAAAGCGGAAAAGGTTTAGTGCAAACACTTTGCAAAAGCCAGAATAATTTAAAGATGGGGTTTCTCGGTCTCCAACACCAGTGGAAAACTCCTGAAAATTCTGCAAAAAGAGGTTTTCTCGATCAAAAGAGGTAGAAAAGCCCTAAAACCTAGTAAAAAGGGTTTTTGGGCCAAAAGAGCAAGGAAAGTAGGGGGAAAAATTGTTGGCCTAAAAACTGATGAAAACTCCCAAAACTTCGGTAGAAAAAGGGATTTCTTGGCCTATTGACCAAGGAAATTTTTCGGAAATCCGTTAAATAAGGTTTTTGAGGCTTAAAAACGAGGATAACTTTTATGAAGAGGTTTTCCCGTGGAAAAACAAGGGGAAACTTCCGAAAATCTTTTAGAAAGGATCTGGAATAAGTGAAATCTGTCTCAAATTTCGGAATAGACATTCATTTTTCATAAAGCAAGTAATTATCGTTGTTCAAGCTCATAAACGTCAATTTCCTTTTCGTTTGATATTTTTCATGACAGTTTGACTGCACTAGTGTGTAATTGACCCATATAGGAAATAAATGGAATAAGTGATTGCGAGATAGGAGGACTAATAACGGGTAGATCAAAGGGATTTTGTTCATTAACCTCCGCCCGGAGTCCATTTAAAGCGAATCGCGTTTTGTCTATTGAAGTTCATGCCAAAGGGACAAGCGTTTGTGTAGAATCGAGCCCAGTAAACGAGCGGAAGGTGAGCCATTAGGAGTGATATATCTACCCTGTTTAAATAAACCATATTGTAATGAGGGACAATATTCGAATTCCCCCCTTTCCTAAAGCGAACTTAATGAAGACCTGCTTTACCGTCATTTACATTTAACGACAGCACAAACTGCTCTGTGGCCTTCATTTTGCAAATGATATACTGCGACTGAATTTTCAGTTCGAACTCGCCCTTATTAGTCCAAATTTTCAGGGAGTTTCCAAAATGTGATTCAAAATAACGTATCTTGCTCTTTTGTCTGAAACTAATACGGTAGCTGACGTTGAAGAGTTTTAATCTTAAGGACCACCAACATCGATATAAAGACTTGTAACAGGATATCTTCTCTCAAGCAATTAGCTACAGGACAAACAATCGCGGAGGTAACCCTAGAAACCTACGATCCCTCGATAAAATTCTGAATATCTAAACCCAAGGAACTCAGCCACAAAAAAAAGTTTCATTCATACCTAAAAGGAAAATTGACATCCTTGGCCATGGATTTCATCCTCGAATTCTCATAACCGTCCTAGAAAACGTTTTTTAAGACTTATTACCGTTTTGACACGGAGACTTTTCGACATTTTAACCCTCAAGGTTGCTTGAACGATTTACCGCTCGATTTATTTGAGGATGGAGGGGATTTTTTTAAACATTTTTTTTCTCTCTTTCCATTTTGTGGCTCAAATGAGTTTTTGAATGGACCCTGAACAATGGCTTTGTCTATTTTGTGCCGATAACTGATTAAAAAGGATGAATAGAAACGATGAGACCTGGGGCGCCACGATGTTAGTGACCTCACTACAAAACGGTAACATCATCTTCCATGACCATCAACCGGCTAAAAAATAGTTAATCTCAAATGGAATAGATCGCGACACTTCGAAGGTGGTGCCATCTATCATCTAATAAACTAAACTACGTTCTAAGTCATCTTTTGTGTTAGCTCTCTTATAAATTATATTCTACGGTCTTCATGAAAGTTTGGTTATAGGAAGTTGTGGTTTGTCTTTTTGAGGTATTTAAAAAAATAATCTTTTTTTATAGATCAATACGATACCCTGGGCATTTAGTCAGGCTTAAAATTTTCCCACAACATGCCACTTTAATATCGGATTACTATTACACCTCATCCATTCAAGGATTTTATTCAACTTAATAAGTCAATCAAGGCAAAAAAGTTGTTTTTCCCATTAATAAAAAAAAGTGTTTATTACATAACAGTTTTTGAATGAAAATAAATATGAAATGGTAGCATTATGGGATAGTAGCTACTCGATACACTGTAACAGAATCTCTTCCACAGTTCAATGATTAGAAACGTTATATAAAATGTCACCGGATAAACTTACAACATAAAAATCAGTTTTTAATCACTAATTTATTCATTTTAACACCAATTCTCATAATTTTGTTGGAAAAAGTAATAATTATAAGAGAAATAAAGATCGGAGTGTAATAATGGGTAAATGTAAATATGATACAATGAGTACGGAACGTTCTAGTTATCCGTGGGAAGGAGCAAACCGCGAGATGTGATTGCCTAAGGTAAACAATAGTTAGGATTCTCCACGAGTGCGGTCAGCCACATCATCACCGTAAAATATAACAGTCATTTGATACAATTTTATACTCTTCCCTATAATATAGTGAGCGAAATAAACTTTGTAATACGTTAAACCAACCAACTAACGAAATGTTTTCTACGAGTTAATAGTTGAGACTTCTGTATCTTTTTGTTATTAGGCCCTACAAGATTTTCGCCCTTTTTATGTCCTTAGGTGACCAGATGTCCTAAATTCCAGAAGATTTTGAGATTTTGATAAGGGGGAAGAAAAATGTAAGGGAAGGACACCTACAATGTATTTGTTGACATATTTTCTTATATTATAATACTTTTGAATTTTTTTGTCAAGCCAAGAAATCATGCGATTCTCTCGTTATTTTCCACGGAAATAACAAATTATAGATTTGCATGTTTACGTGTTTAGACGATTTCGGTTTTGAGTCGAAAAAAAGGCTCGATTTCTTTCCGTTTATTAAGGGAAAACCCCCTTGGAAAAGGCGAGTAAAACGATAAACGAGTTATTAAGACTGCACGAGACTAAATCGATTTTTTTTTGTTCAAAATAATTTTAAGACACGGAATCATGTGTGACAGAAAGGACTTGAATAAAAAGTAATTTTTTTAAAAACGAAAATTAAATCTTGTCTTCTTCCTTTGAAAAGGTTTCTTTTCTCTTTCTTTAGTTCGAAGAAGCTGTGAGTTTGTAAGGAAAACGTTTTGAGGCGTTAAGGCGAAAAGTTTTCTTTTAAGTGGCCCAAGGAATCCGACTTGAAGTGGTAAATGGTTGTTTTAAGTGGGAAAATCTAAAAGTGTTAAGGGCACTTAAAAGCCGCTAACCGGAGACCTTTTAGAAAACCTTCTTTGAAATTGGCTTGAAAGGCGAGAACGAGAAAAGGGAGAAACTCAATCTTGGCCCTTTTATTGAGAACTTAGTTTTTAACCTTTCAATCACTAGAAAATCGATTTGGTCAGTCAAAACTTTTTTCTCAGAAGAGCAAGGGCTATCTCGTTCTTTTGATGTATTCGCCAGGTCTGCTGGAGACTAATGGACATAAAAGGCTAAAAAATGGCATTACATGAAGGTTAAAATTGCCAGCCATAATATCGCCGTTCTTCTGATCCATTACTCCCAGCATTTTTTCCCCAACGAGCATGACATTGTACATTAAACAAACCCTTTATTATAAAACTACCGTTTTTATTTTTATTCTCTTTTTTCTAAACCTTATTTTCAAAACATTATTATAAACAGGCGGTAATTTTCCGTGAAAAGTAGACAATGAGGCGGATGCCGTTGACCGCACTAACAACCGTCATTAGGACAAACTCTATGCACAACATTTGCCAATACGACATGTGCATTCTCCGAGCTTTTGTCTCCTTTTAATCTTTCCTTTATGTATATGATTAAACTTCATTTAATTATAATTTCATTGTTCAATGATCCTATAATAAAAGAGAGAGAGAAACAGAGAGAGGAAAAAAAGAAAAAAAATTTTATTGTTGAATAAAAAGTGTTTAATTACGACTAATCGAGTTTTAAGGATTAATTAAGTTTATCTTGAGCGCTTTCTCGTTAGGCTTCTTCTCGCTTATCTGACCGGAACAGAAGGACCTCACGTGGCGGCTCCGAGGCGCCCGAGCCCCCCACACAAAAAGGTGACCGAAGGGCAATTTGTTTGCTTTTTAAGTTCCTACCCCTCTTTAGCGGTCAAGGGCGGCAGATTGTAAATTTATGAGCGGCTAGTATAGAAAGAACCAATTTTTTCTCACTTAAGGGACCATTTTCATCGAAAAAAAAACACGAGGAAAAACGCTTCCCGTAATTTTAAAAACCCAATATTTCAAGCACATTGGGCTCCTTTAGGTTTGTCCTCTCAAACTTAAGTCTATTTTTTAAAATTTTTATTGCACGGGCTTTAGAAATTATATTAAAAAGAAGTGCATCAAATGTTAGATTTAAGGTTTCGTAATTAGCTTTTTAAAAGCGGTGAAGACAATGAAAAAGGTTCCATTAATCAAAAGAGACACGGTAGCCCTCAATTGTCCGCTACTTAATTAAAGGACTAAATGAGAAAAAGGCAATCTTAAATATTCTCCCTATAATCGCGACTTGAATTAACGAATCTGGGCCAAGGCGGATGAAAATACTGGAAGATAATCATTTTACCCTAAAAATTTATAAAAAGGTTATTATTTTGGCCTGAATAATCGAATAATCGTCTTTTCTTTTTTTTTTCTAGCGGATAACAGATGCTACCCTGTAATTTAGACTTGCGACATAGGACTTTTATTTGTGGTTAGACAAAAGGGTTCGTAATTTTGTGTAGGGCTAAGAAATGTGCTTATTTTGTCCGCTTTTTTGTTCCCACATAGCTAAGAATTGAGTGGGGATTCAGGACCTTTTGCATTTAAGCCAGGTCCACACTGAGGAGGCAGCCGAACGCATTTCTAGAATCTGCAAAGGCAATCACTTCTTTCGAGAAATTTAAAAAATGGTAGAGGAGCCCATGAGAGAATTTGGAGCCAGGGCCCCTAATGTTTTAGCGATGCCACTGTTCAAGTCAGAAAGACCAGCACTTTTTTAACTTCCTTAAAGAAGTTAATTGATACCCTCCACGTCAGGTTTTGTGAGACCCCGGAGGGCCAATTCGAGTTGATCTTTACCGATCTCAACTTTTTCTGTGGTGCCGGCCGTCCGTCCGTAGAATTTTTTTTCCGCAAAACTTTAAGGCCAAAATTTTCAACCGATTTTCACCAGATTTTCTTTAGTCGGTGAACAAGAAACTAACGAGGGTAATTTTTGAATTTTGAAAAAATGGCGGTGATACGTCTGTTTGAAATTTTAAAAAATTCGAAAACTTCGAAAATTTGTAGAAAAAAAAACTTCGAAAATTTTTCAAAAAAAAAAAAAAAAAAAGAAAATTTTTAGAAAAAATAACTTACAATTTATAATTTTTACAAAAAAAAAAATTGCCCCCTCCGTTATACTTCCCCTCCCTTATACATACTTCCCCTCCCTATACATACCTACTTCCCCTCTGTTATACTTTCCCCTCCTATATTTTTACTTCTCTTAAGGAAGTTTTGGTTGGAAGATCTTCAAACAAGTATTTTTTCAGAAAAAAAAAGCGCTTTAAAAAGAAAAAAAGAAAATTTTCGAAAAAAAAAACTCGGAAAATTAAAAAAAACCTTCCCCTTTCGTCTCCCCCTCCTTATACTTTCCCCTCCGTTATACTTCCCCTCCATTATACTTCCCCCTCCTGTACTTCCCCCTCCCTCATACTTCATACTTTCCTCTCCTATTTTTACTTCTCTTTAAGGAAGTTTTCGTTGGAAGCTTGGAAACTAGTACTTTTTTTATGCATTACGAAATCATAAGGGAACATAATCTGAAGAGAGTGTCAAAACCGTTTAAAAGGGGATTTCGATAAGCGGTCTGACAAGGGAAGGAACGCGATCCGTTAGGGATATACAAGGTGTCGTTTTTGCCCGACAAAAACTCAGCTACTAATAGCCGTAACTCTATACGCCTCCCCGGTGGTCTCGTACCTTTAAAAAATCCAAACGCGCACAAAACAATTATCAATACGTTTTAAAGCAACATAAATTAACCAGGAATATCAACTTAAAGCTCTGTGGTTTTTTAAAAAGATTAAAAGATAATTTTTCTATTAACTTATTAGCATGAAAAAACAGCGTGAAAAAGCTCGAACCTAAGATTTTTTACCGATATGTGGTTAATTTTTTTAAAGTTAATTAAAAACGAATAATTTTCCAATTAAATTGTCTTTTAACCGTTATTAAGAATTCCCACATTTTTTTTTATTCAAAACTATAAAAACGCCTTTTAAAATATTTTTACAAGCATTAGAAACTTTTTTTTTTACCCAGAATATGAAAAATTGTTAATTCAACTTTTTTCCCTCTCAAATAATTGATTTAAAGAAAACTTTTATTTTATTTTTTTAAACCAGTCTTTTAGGAAGGTTTAATGAAGTTTTTAGTTCAATCAAAGAGGGGATTGGGAGTTTACGAATGGGGGAAAAAATTAAAACGCAAGTGGATTTTGGAAGAAAAATTATTCATAGGAAGGAGTGAAAAATAATGAAAGTACGATTTTTTTTTCCTCCCGCCCTTTCTGACAAAAACGGATTTTCCCTCGAAAAGGAATAAAACGAGAAGGGGGTCCTTCAAATTACTTTTTATAAACATCTTTTCCCTCGGTTTTTTCTCGCTTCGATGCCCACAAATCCCGGGCGTTTTCGCCCCCGTTTTTTACCAGAGGCTTTGAACGGTCGTTTTGTCTTTTTTTAGAGGGAGTTCTTTGTTTTGTAATTAACTCCGGGGTAGGGAAAAAAAATCAGATTAAGTTTTGAGTTAATTTGTTTACTTTGACCGCGCTTTTTAGTAAAACACGTAATTAGGAAGTAAAAAATAAAGGGGTTTTACGTATAAAATATAATTTTAAGACATTTTTTTAAATAGTTTCTTTATCAAATGAAGATTCCTCCTTTTTCCTGTACTCAAAATCTACATGGACCTTTTTCAAATCGTATCTCCGACTATAAAATATGCTTCCGTTGAAAACACCCACACAGCGGGTCCGACAGAGAAATTTATTACGTCTGAAGAATAGGGAGGGAGAAGAAAAAAAAAGATCGCATGACTTCCTCATTTTTTTCCCTGTATAATTCAGTGGCTTTTAATTAGACAACTGGTAATCGAGATCTTAAAGGCTCGAAAAGCCGCGAATTGTATCGGCCTTTCATGTTCATTCTGAATAAAATCCTAATTAAGCCTTTTTGAACTTTAATTTCTTATACAAATTACGACATTTTAAAAAAATTTTCCTCCTGTCTGAAAAAAAATCGTGCTCGTTATGTGATTAAATTGTCTCTAAAATGGGATAATCGAGAAGGAGTTTTATTAAATGCTTAAATTACAGGATGTCAGGTTATATACAAATTTTTGAGGAAAAGAATGGACAAATTAGCCACACAAAAAAAAACATCCTTCCGTTTTTTCGACCAATTTGGCTTCTTGAGTGTTCCCGGAATTTCGTGCAAATGCAGCGATAACTTCTTTCCTTTTTAAAGAGATACTGGATATAATAGAGGGCACATGTCGGAATATTAATTATATAGAAGGGGAGAAAAAAGGATCTGAGAACCTTTCAAGACTAACAGCTACTGGGTAATTCGAGATGTGGAACGCTTAAGATACGAAATGGACTGGAGCCCCATCGTTTTCATTAGACGCCGGCAAATATAATAAAGCCGCAGAGGGGATGATGGGACCTTAATTGGTATCATTAATTTTGAAATGACCTGTCCGAAAGCTATCAAGCACCTTGGCTACTGTTCGAGCATAAAAGGTTTTTTGAGTGAGAACAAAAATGTTTTTAAATCAACTTTACATTTTTAAGAAACCGACACAAAACGTAAAAAAAATTGATTGACAGAATTCAAAAAATCTACTTTCAATTTAAATTCCAAAAGATTTTTTAAAGCTCTTATATTTTTTTTAACGTAAAAAAAATTTTAGAAGTTAATTAGGTACAACTATTTTGCTGATAATAGGCACGATAAAATGATATTTTTGCAAATATGGATCAAAGTACTTGTTTGAAGAGCTTCCAACGAAAACTTCCTTAAAGAGAAGTAAAAATATAGGAGGGAAAGTATAACAGAGGGGAAGTATAACGGAGAGGGAAGTATAAGGGAGGGGAAGTATATAAGGGAGGGAAGTATAACGGAGGGGGGCAAGTTTTTTTTTTTTTTGTAAAATTATAAATTTAAGTTTTTTTCTAAAAATTTTCTTAGTTTTTTTTAAAAATTTTTTTTTTTTTTTTTTTTTTTTTATTTGCGCTTTTTATTTTTTTTTTTTTTTTTTTTTTTCGAAAATTTTTTAAGTATCAAGGTAGAAATAATGGGATTTTTGCCCAAGGAGGTCCCTCTCGTAACGGGTGGGTATGAAATTTTCCCTACTAAAATGATAATTAATGTGAAAATTGATAATCACCAAAAATCACAATAACTTCTTTAAGGAAGTTAAAAAGCGACTTTTTTCCGGTAAAACACTACGATCTCCAAACTCGCGAGAACCGTCTCCAAGACTCGATAATCTTCCCCAAGATGAGGGGCTAATGGTCTCGATAACCGTCTTTCGATGGTATCGCAATAAATTATTTTCAGAAAGTTAAAAAGAAAAAATTCTTCCTAGGTCGCTTGATGCTTATTCTTTCTGATTCATAGGTTTAAACAATTTTTAAACGATTCCAAAATAAACCACCGAAATCAATTTTTTAGTCGAGGGGTTTTAATCGCGTGGGAAGAGATTACCACATCCTCTTAATCTTCGTAATTTAAGAAAGAAAAAAAATAAAGTTTTGACGTTTTTTTTTCCTCTTCTTTTCAAAAAAGCCAACGACTTTCACCTTTGACGGCGTTTATCCCATTTAGGGAAAGGAGAGGGCGAAAGAGGGCTTTTCAAAGGCGGCAGGGCGGAAAAACGGACCCGGGAACCCGTCACCTTTTAAACGCTTTGACATCCGGAGGGATCTCTTTTATAAAGCAAATGCGACAGATTTTTAGCCTAAGGCAAGATAAAACTTTTTATGTTCCCTCCCGTTTTTTTCGCTCAGTGGAACTGAATCCATTACACCCAGCTGTTCGAAGGTGAACATAAATATTTATTGATTGGGTATAAAAAGATCAAAAGGCGGTTTCAAATGAAAGTCTAATAACACATTTGGAGTGGACTAATGGTAAATCCCTCATTACTCCCGTATTATAAGGTAAAGCTACAAGTCATTCTTCGAGCCCTACCGGGCACACTTAGTAGAGCAATTTTCACGTCACTCAATCCATTCGGATTCCCACGAATCCTAATTTTTTTTTCTGTTCCTTCTTTTTTTTATCCTTTCTTCACCTGCATCTCGTGTCTTTCGAACTTTATTGGGTAAAAATATAGGGAAAAAGTGTAAATAATGAATTAAAATAAGAAAACAATGAATTTCGCGTGTATTCTCATCCAATTGGTTAACTGTGAGAAAATCCGGTTATTTTTAATTGAACGGAAAAAAATCCCTTGAGAATGTTACAGTTTTTTATGTCATTGCAAAATAGCATTCGATTTTAAAAAATCGAAGCAAAACGCAAAACTCTTAGCTACAGATAAGCCAAAAAGAAAATAATTTTCTATCAAAATTTCACTTCAATGACCTATTACGAGATTTTTTCCGGGAGGGAAAGTTTAAATTGAGAGGCCCCAGGTTAACCACCGCCCCATCTCCAGGCAACCCTAGGGAGTCAAAGTTTGAGGAGTATACTTGGAAAGAGCCCAATATAATGTGCAGATAAACGCTCAAAAATTGTCTGTTAAAAGGGTTTTCTCTGCCCAAAGATAGAGGAAAAATCCAAAAATTTTGTCCATAGTAGGTTTTAACCCTTGAAAACCGAGGAAACCCCAAGAATTTTTATGAAAGAAGAGGTCGTAAAAGGTACTCGAAGCCACCACTTGAGTATCTACAAACCGAAAAACGTCCTTATCTTTTTCCCATAAGAGAAAACACTTCACGGCTTAACGTCCGTCACATTAATCGCGAATAATAACTCGGGAGGAGGGCACCCCTCCGGAGTTTAATTAGTAGAGGACAAAACACGGGAGCCCGTGAAGATGGCGCCAAGAGGCTTTTAAAATCTTCAAAGTTGATTAATATATAAATGCGTGATAGATACACTTTATTGTTGCTCCCCCATAATAGGCTCTTCTTCTTTTTTTTTTGTATCGTCCTTTTGTTACGTCACAGGAGCATCTCGCCGCTTACAATGAACTCTCGTTAACACCACAACCAAGTACCCTTTTTAATGTTGTTGTTTTTTTCTCTCTTTCTTCTCTCTTTAATCTTCAATTATCATTTTTTAATTAAAAAGCCTTCAACGGATTTTTATCCCGACTATTCAGACATTCCATTTCAACCTCAGTTAACCACAAAAGATTCATTGAAGGGCGTTAATTAAAAAACCGCAGGATAAAAAAATGGTACCTGGACATAGAAGACTACTTATAAAAACTATCAGATGTAAACACTATTTTTCGGCCAAAGATGCTCTTATCAAGAAAAACCCGTCTTATCAGGCGTTTAACACCTTTTTACCGTGGTTTTGATAGTATTTTGGGTGTAAAAACTCCCCTTTCATCGATTTTCTGAGCATTCAACACCTTTTGCAGCAAGTTTTGGGTCATTTCCCTCTATTTCTCTCGGTTTTATGTGGTGTTCAGGCGTTAAACATTTTTTAACAAGATTTGGATCGTTTTCCTCGGTTTTCTCGGAAACACGAGTTTGTCTTTTTGCAAGAAAAACGAGATTTGTTCAATCAACAACATCAATCAATCTGGTCACCGCTTTTGAGAAGATTTAAAAAAATTAATTAGATGAAAACGGAATTTGTGGACTTCATCAAATATATCTTCGATAACTGGGTGAAAGTACGTTTCGATGACGTCGACTACCTTGTTGCTTCGTGGAATAGGACGGAGTAATGGGGTTGGACCAGTTTTTTTCCGTCTTTTTTTCGCTTTTTGTAATTAATACCACTTACAACGAAGCAGATAGCATTAACTTACTGCATTAAACACTTAGTCTAATCCTTGAAGGAACTCGATCCCACCCCAATTAACCGTTAATATACTATCTTAATGTAAACTAGTCCCTCCTTCTAATATATCAACGGCCACCCTCGAACAAATCTCGTAGAAACCTTGAAAAAGTTTCAAGGGGGGAGAAATGGCCGAGTGGGTCGTTAAAGTCGGCCTCCTTTGTACAATCAAACTACTGTTTTTACGCCTTCTCGCTAAATCGTTAAGGAAAACGTTTTGATTCTGAAATTCGTCGAAACGCGAGGGTTTAATTTTGAAGTTTAATGGGCGCTCGTCGGAAACTGTTTTCAAAGTGAAAATTAAAACGGACAATCAACGCCCGCCGACGTAAGCCCTAAAATGTAAATTTGTTCAAAATAGTGGAATAGTTTGAAAAGTGAAAACTGTTTACGAGTAAACAAAATGATACACGACGACTGAAAGTTTAAAAACACATGGTAATAGTAGATCACACATCATGGGGATTAAATGACATTTTATACACTTGAGGGTGGAAAATCTACGCCGTCGATTTTCTGGCCTGGACCAAAAACCATTCATGAAATCCATCCTCTTTCTTTTCCATATTCAGTACCTTTTAGGTTAAAGATTTTTTTTCCCAAATCCTATTTTGGTTGGCGTGGAGCGCCTCCTTGTGGTGGAACGGCTCGTCCTACCCTGCCAGCACTTGAATTGAAGGATCTCCGCCATTTTTAAAAAATTCGAAAAAAGCTCTTGACATTTTGAAAATCGACGCGTTTCGGCTTAAAAAGCCTCGTCAGGTGAGCTATTCCCTCATCAATCATTTCTATCTTTTCATCCCTCTATCTCCGATTTCATTTTTTCATTTATTTCTATTTGTCAATTTTTAATAACTGCTTCTTTTGGAGCCGTTTTTTACATAATTTAACAACGGTTTAACTTTGACGATGAGGTTGCGAAAAAATTAGTCAATCTATTACGAACAAAGTCATTAGATGACAAAATATTTCGTTTTTTTCACAGTTCACGTCTTGATTTAAAAACGTCCGAGAAAAACGTTTCAGATGGAAATAATTTGGAAGAGAATACCAGACGACACAAAAAAGACATTTTTTTCTTCAAAAGAGTTGGCTATAATTTGATTTGGACCTCAATGCCTCTAATAAATAGACTAATGATTGAAAATTGCCTTCCCCTCTCCCTTTATTTCGTTTTTTATCTCGTCTTTTTCCCATCCCTATTCTTTTTACTGTGTCTAATGGCGTTGGAAGGATGTCATTTGTGTTGTTCCTTTATCCCTACGGTTAAGGCTACGCTATAATGCGACTTTTACCTCGTCTTCCACTTACCAAGGCACGTTCTTGAGGTAACAGATGGCTTCAAAAAAATTTCTTAATGTCAAATAGCCCTTAAAACTTCGTAATAATGAAAAAATTTTATTTTTAAGGATTTTTGTAGTTTTGTGGTAAAAACGTAGGTTGGAGGCTCAGGTCGTCGCCGTCGATTGAGAAAATTGCGTCTGGAGCCTCCTCACCGGCAAATCAACACCATTCATAAAATGTTTTTTATACCTCGGACGCTTATTTTTTTATGTTATGTTTTTTTTCTTTCTTTTCGTGAGACACGCTCGCTTCTGGAATTACACAAAATATGAGAATGGGCGTCATTCAGTAGCCATTTGGTTTCTTAACATGCTATTTATTTTTGCCTCGTTCTCACAAGATTATTTTTCTTTCTCTCTTTTCAACCCTCCCGTGTAATTTTAAGTACCACAAATGAAAGGTCTAGAGGTGTTTTTACATGGAGTAAAAATACCCACGTTGTAAAATCCAATGGCTTCTAAATCGTTAAACCTTTGATTCTTCTGTAATCGTTGTACTCCACTGCCTACTTAATCGCCTTCTGTTTCCTGTTCAAAAGAAATTGATTTTATGTTCTGGTTTTAGTGTAAAAAATCTTTTTAATTCTGCGCTTAAAAGCTACAATGACGACAGGATGTATTGATTTAATTTAATTTACGCCCTTTTGTTGGATCGTATTGAATATACAAAAAGTGGGCCGTTGTTTCCGTTAAAAATCGCCCGACACCTGGACAAATTGTGGTGAAAAAAATTGTTTAAAAAAAGTATAGGAACATGAGCTAATTTAATTGCGGCTTTTTACGCTGTTAGAGCCCGACGGACGTCTCCGTATGAGCGTTCGGGATCACCGTGTGTGTGTGAAAGGGGCTCTTCCGGCGGAAAGCGGAAGGCGCTATTAAGTGTTACCGTCTCGGTGGTTTTTCTGGCCACAAAACGGTGGGCCCCACATTTTTTTCGGTGTTTACACAAAAACCCCTCACCGATCACGAGCCTCAAGTACCTTCTGGTACTTAGCCATGATAGGATTTTCACGCTGGAGGTGTCCCGAGTATTTACATAACTCAAGGGGTGATGGCAAACGAACCGTTCTAGGACAGATGGCGCCCCGAGGCGTCGAAAAACGTACAAAAAGAGACCCCCGACTGCGTTTTATCAATTTCTTAATTGTTACAGTGAAAGTACGAAACGGAAATCGTACGATTTCACGATGATCATTATAAAATGTAAATGCGTTTGTAAAAAAAACGGCATCCCAACCAGTTTTCACTAAAAAACCGTGTGAAAACAATTGAAAAAAATAAATCTTTTAATAAATAGAAATTGTATAATTTTCTACGGCGATAATTTTATTCCTGTAGAATTTTTATTTTGCTTGTAAATTATAGGAATGAAATAAATCCCGCAGTCTCAATACCGTAGTAAGAGGCAAGTAAAATAGAAGAGAGAAAAAGCGGAAATAGTCCACCTGAAGAGGCAATTACGCCGAAACCGGTCGTTGAATATCCGTTTCTTAACGTTAAACCGATAATTCAAAATTTAACCGTTTTATTCTCTCCCCGTTAACTATTATATATTTTTAAACAATAAAAATTAATAACAACACATACCATAATGTTAGTTATCCCCCCCCCCCCCACCGAAAAGGACATTTTTTAAATTTAATTTTACCTTCTCACCAGTCAAAAAAAGCATCTTTTAAGGTATCCCCTGAACTAAAATTAAATGTTTTCAAAATTATTTATTCGGCGATAAAACGTATCGTGTCTCAAAACCGTCAGGAAGTGGATGATTTGCATGTAATTAAAACAAGAAAAATTACACCATTAACGAACGATTAAAAAAAAAAGGAAGAATTTTACTATGATTTTGTTCCTTAATTAATGAATTAACCGAAGTGAAAAAATAAAATTATTATTTTTTAATCTACCAATAATTGAATCATCCTTTGTGCCTTAATTGCCGATTAAAATCTAACCTTGCCCCTTCCTTTTTCAAAAGCGTTTTTATTTCTATAAACTCATTTCCTTGAGCACATTTTCCAATATTACGCTAATACTAGGATATAAAGAAAACAAAGTTTACTAATATTTTTTTTTAATAAAACAATAATTACAGCCATCTACTATATACAAGAGTACAAGAGAAGAATAATGATAAATACTACACATTTATTTGTTATATATATTTTTTATTATTTTATTCTTATATAATAGATTTTTTTTATTTATCGACGACGGGTTAAGTACATAAATTTTATATACAAAGCTTGGCTAAGGTATACACGTAATTTCGAACACTTAAATACTAATAATACTGCCATCACTCAAAAAAGCGTGTACCCTGGCTTTTTTCTCAAATTATTCAGACAGACAAATATTATTTACAAATTATACAATAATCACAATAAATTGAAAAGAGGGGGAAAACGATGAGAGTCTAGATTTGAACGGTTTAATCGGAGATTATAATTTAAACGGAAGTAAGCAGCCCTCATGAATATAGTGACGTCACATTTTATAGTTTAAAAAATTAGCGCAAGGTTGAAATTTTAAAATGACAAATGAAAAAATGTAGATTGTGACGTTTATTTATTTAATTTTTAATGAGTGAACCTCATTGTTTTTCCCTTTCAATTGTGTTAAAAAACAAAAATTATAAAAGCGTTTATTTTTTATATATTTTTTTATTTTTGGGGGTGTTCTGTACACATCTAAGGCTATTTAAGTGCAGGAAATAAATTACAAAAGGTGATAAAAATGATAAAACTGTTGGCACACAAAAATGTTTTTTTAATATTTCTGTTTAATATTTTTCACTAAACTTGGATTTGTGGTGAGTCCGGAGCGGATTCTTCGACATCGACGGAGTCGGGCCGGCTGTCCGGCGGCGAGGGAGGGGGCGTGGGCGATCTAGGAGGCGGCGGCTGGTAGTACGAAGAGAGGGAGGGATAGCGCCCGGCGGGAGGGCGGAACTCGGTCCGGCAACTCCCGGATAAAGTCTGTACGCGAGGGGTTTCTGAAGTGTAGCCGCCGTCGCCGCAGCCGCCGCTGCCGCCGCAGCTTGTCGGTAGTAGAGATCCGCCGGGGGCACCGCCTCCCGGATAAGGCCAAACTCCATACGGCGGACCACCGTAAAGCCTTTGAAACGCCATTAAATTATTCGATTCCGCTAAGATCTCCAAACCCACGGCCGTCTGCCTTTTCCATTTTGTCCTGTAACAATCAATCATAATCCGTTATTTAAATACAACTAAAATCAAATACTAGTACAACTTAATTCAGTTCATGTTTTGCCCTTTTTTATCTTTTATTTAATGGATACAATGACAAATCACACTTTAAAATCAAATTATCGAACGATTTCTGCTTCACGGAAGATCCGAATCACTTATACATTTTTTTTTTGTCGATTAATATTTTGCTTGTGTAATCCGTCTTGTCATTCTCGTCAAAAGTTATTTTTTGGTCCGCCGCCAGGTTCATTACTCTACTCCTTGGTTAATCCTCCCGTCACGCTTTTAAACCTCCGTCCCTGAAGAAAAAAGTCGGCGATTGCCGTGAAATCCCCGACCTGCGGCTCATTCTCTTTTTTCTACACTCTTTTTCGATATTTTTAAGTCCAGAATACGGTTTAAATCTTCCTACTTTAATTTCCTTCCTAGCTCAATTTTGACCCATTTTTCATAGTAGATCATGAAAAAAAGGGCAATATTGACATAAAAGTCTTTTAGTAATCAAAATCCGGCAATTGAGGTAGATTATCCAATTTTGTGTAAATAAGGGTGTTTAACAACCCTATGAAAATACAAAAAAAAGTTAGCAATTTGTATGTTAAACGATAAAAGGTGCGAAATGAGGGGGGATTTCAGCATAATTTTTTGTGTTCGACGGAGGTGTTTCGGGCGTAATGAAGGCAGAAATTGATGGAGGAGGGATAGCGGATGATTTGCTCGGAAGAGGCGGCGGTGGGGGGATTTGCGTGCCCAGGAAATGCATGCAAATAGACACCATGTCTAAGCCACATCAGCATACAGAAAGCTTCCAACCCTCGCTTGATTTACACACATTAATTGTCCCCTACAGAAGCCCATCCCTCCCTTTTATCAAAACAACCCCTTCTCCAATCGGGTTTATCTGCTTATAAAGGGGACGATTAAAAAAAATTTTTTTTTAAATATTCCATACAATGGCGGCAGATGCTTTTACAATAGATATTCAATGGATTCATTTCAAATTCAGATGTTACCACTGACGTTTATATTTTATTCCGGAGTTGGAAGATTGCCCTCGTTTATCATTTTCAACTTTTTCTACACAACGATCCTCCATTATTCAAATTTAAAAGTTATTTTTATCATTCGATAAATCTTCACATTCATTTTTTACAGTCAAAATTAGACAAAAAGGCCCACAAAGTGGAAAAAAATTTATTTTTTTGCGAATTTTTCTAACAAGTTAAAAAACACTTAATACGGTGCCATTTTTTCTTCTCCAACTTTGCGAGAAAACAGTCTATTATGATTACTTATTTAGTTACCTACTTTTAATAGAACCGATTTTTTTCTTTTTTCAAAAATCATAAAAATGTGTAAAATCAGAAAAAACGAGTTTGTACTCAAATTTATGAGTGTTTATTAAAGCTAAAAGCTAATAAAGTTTTCTCCTAAACACAGTCAACTTTTTTCAAATTGGGAGCAAATTCAAAAACTTGATAAAGTTATGGTTTTTAGCGATTGTTTATTATAGATTGCTTCAAAATCAAAAAAATTTTAAGAAACCAAAAGTTTTCTCGCAAAATTGGAGCAAAACTTCAACCGACATATTAAGTGATATAATAAAACCTTTAAGGCTAAATTCTAATCATGATTTCACAAAAATTTTCTATTTTATTAACTATAAAACACACGTTTTTACCCGAAATAAGAATCTTTTATGAATAAAAAAGAAAGGAATATTATTCAACTCATTTCATAATAAAGACGGTTTCCAAAGTGTCTCCTCAAAAAATTGATATGGCACATACAAAAAGCCTTTTTTCGGCATTGAGGAAAAAAAATTGTAAAAAAAAGATGGAAAATTAATAAACTTGTTGACTCAAGTTTTACAATGTAGTCGCAGGGCCATTGTCGAAGGGACAATGGTGGCGCCACGTTTTCAACTCGACTCTAATAATTCCAGCTTCATTACCCAGTTATTACCCTTGCATCATTGTCCCATTTTTCGGACAGAAAAAAAAACTCCATTTTCTAAATATGGAGTTTAAAAAAAATTATAGGTTTTTAATTTTTTTTTGTTGAAGATTGTGACTAATTGATGAAGAGGGGTTCTGGCACGTTCCCTCCAGATTAGTCACATGGGTTTTCTTAAAAGTAAAAGCACCGCGGCGTGACTATTAACTTTTTCTTCACTACAATAAAATTAATCTAAAAATGTTTTAAAAAAAGCCTCCTCAACTGTTAACTTTATAAGGGAGTTCTTTTCTGACAGAGCATTTTTAATGAAATAAAAATCTTGAAAAATAAGAAGTTTCCGTTATTCCGTTCCCCTTCGTTTTATGAAAAAAAGACCTCAAACGTCGGATTAGAGCGAGTTTTTAATGGTTCTTTTCTGCTCTGTAGACTCTTAAAAGGCTCCTTATCAACGATCAGTAAACACAACAATAACCTTTTTTCCCACACTTACAGAATCCTAAGAAAAACCTTTATTCTATAACAATAAAAACTCATTAATCTAAATTATGTCGAAGATAGTTTCTATGTAGCGGGGAAATGTCTATAAATCTCGGTCGGACAATTAATATGAAAAAGCGGCAGTTAAAATTAACCACAAACCCCTAATCACACGGCCCAATGACTTAGAAAGAAGCCCTCTTGACTTCCCCCTTCAAAAGACGAGAGGCCACTTAATTTCATTTCTATTCCCACTCATAAAAGTCACTTTGGTTAAACCAACATTTTTCTTTCTTTTTTTAAATTTATTGCATCACGCTGATTAGAATTGAAAGGAGAATAAACCGGTTTAGACAATATAGAGACATTTGTATCTGTTAACTTTTTTTTTTTACTCGTGACTTAATGGGACGTGTATGTGACAAATTATCTGGGGGTGCCCATGGACGATTCAGACAATACAGTGGGGAAAAATTAATTTTTCAACACATCTAATTTGCATATTTTATCTAATAAAGTCAATGAATTATCATAAAAAGCGAAAAGCTGAGGTCTTCACTCTCCATTAGACGAGTTTTTGACCCAATACAGCTTTTTTTCCCGAAAAGACCGACTAAAACGCATGAAAAACAAGTTAAAAAGGTTTCTTGTTGCTTTAAATAACAAGGGCACGATCAAAACGTTATTTTTGGAGAAAAAAGGGAGAGAAAAGCCCAAAAATGAGGAAAAAAGAGTTTTTTTTTGGCCAAAACAGCACAGAAAAAGTGGGGTGGGGCTCAGGCCGAAATAGCGAGGAAAACAGTTAACGAATAAATGATAATTGAGGCGCTCCGGGTACGAAGGGCGAACTCAACATCGGACAAATATTTTTTTTTTATTTTCAGATTCTAGACCTCTTGGCGAATACACCCATTTAATTTTTATGTTGAGTTCGCCCTTTTTTCCCCTTTAAATACGTAAAGACCGATATGCGGTAAAGCTCTAACTGCGATATCCGAGCGGGTGCGAAGGGCGAACTCCACATCCTAGTCCACAACCCCTACTCCTTTCCCATTCCAGGGCATGGCTTTTCTGTTGAGTTCGCCCGTAACATAAAACTTTAAAATGCAACTACATTTTGTAAATGAAACTACATTTTGTTGAGTTCGCCCTTCGTACCCGGAGCGTCTCAATTGTATACTTCAATGTTCCTTTTTAATTATTTTAATTTTGATTGCTAATCGCAAATTGATTTTAATATCAAACAATTAACCAATAATAGAGGAAGAAATGACTGTGATAACGGGTATCTCACGACGCGTTTCGGCTTAATAAGCCTCGTCAGGTGAGCTATTCCCTCAATCACAATCATTTCTATCTTTTCTCTGTGGACCTATCTACGAGAGAATTAGTGGAAACTGCGGGAAGCTGGAGACAAATCGTCCCCCAAAATCTCAACGCCGCCACTTCTCTAAGAGATAGAGCCACTCACCACCTCCTTATTGGTTTTTATGAGAGAACTGCTGCCAAGGCATTACTTTACTTATTTTAATTTTGATTGCTAATCGCAAATTGATTTTAATATCAAACAATTAACCAATAATAGAGGAAGAAATGACTGTGATAACGGGTATCTCACGACGCGTTTCGGCTTAATAAGCCTCGTCAGGTGAGCTATTCCCTCTATCACAATCATTTCTATCTTTTCTCTGTGGACCTATCTACGAGAGAATTAGTGGAAACTGCGGGAAGCTGGAGACAAATCGTCCCCCAAAATCTCAACGCCGCCACTTCTCTAAGAGATAGAGCCACTCACCACCTCCTTATTGGTTTTTATGACAGAACTGCTGCCAAGGCATTACTTTACTTATTTTAATTTTGATTGCTAATCGCAAATTGATTTTAATATCAAACAATTAACCAATAATAGAGGAAGAAATGACTGTGATAACGGGTATCTCACGACGCGTTTCGGCTTAATAAGCCTCGTCAGGTGAGCTATTCCCTCTATCACAATCATTTCTATCTTTTCTCTGTGGACCTATCTACGAGAGAATTAGTGGAAACTGCGGGAAGCTGGAGACAAATCGTCCCCCAAAATCTCAACGCCGCCACTTCTCTAAGAGATAGAGCCACTCACCACCTCCTTATTGGTTTTTATGACAGAACTGCTGCCAAGGCATTACTTTACCCGTTATCACAGTCATTTCTTCCTCTATTATTGGTTAATTGTTTGATATTAAGTTCCTTTTTAATTTCTCAAAAAATTAAGTTATTATGGTAGTAAATGGCAACTAAAATCCTATGAGCCTCAAAGGGTGAAATTTTTCAAAATTCAAATACGGACAAAACAAGAATGAAAAGAGTTTTTTTTTGTTTGTTTATGACAAAGCTTACCTTCTATTTTGGTACCAGGTTTTAACCTGGGTATCACTAAGGCTAAGTTTGGCGGCCAGTTCCATCCTGTCCTGGACGCTGAGGTATTTTTGTCTTTCGAAACTTTTCTCCAGCGTCTGAAGCTGGTGATCGGTAAATGCGGTTCTCGCTTTCCGCTGTTTTTTCGTCAATCCGCTCCCCTGACACCGACCCTCGTCGTCTTTATGTCCTGCGAACATAAAAAACAAAAAAAAAACTAAATAAATGAACAACAAGAAATTAACTTTCTCGCATTTATATTTATTCAAGGACCTCCTGACATTTAACCGCCCACTTCATTACAATTTATGGCGATAAATATCCGAGTAGTTTGATCGCCCGGTTAGCCCCCGTTGGGATTAATCATGCTCAATAATGAAAAATAAAATAACGGGAGGGAAAAACAACAATTACAAGACAAAACCACGTCACCTCGTTACGCTTACATGCACACAACACATATGCCCTTTCTTCCCTCATTTTCCACCACAACAATAATAAAAACATCCCAATTTTATGCTCTTATTAACACTTTAAACATTAAACAATATTTTTAAAAATCATATTTATAACCTAAAAAGCAGAAAAGCTCGGAGTATCGACCAATTCAGAAACTAAACTATAAACTATAAGCTCAACTGGGAGGAAAAAAGAGTACAAAATCACCATTTTCTACCTCAAGAGCTTTTTATGACATTTTATTTTAACAGTTTTAAACTGATTTAAAGCTAACGGCGCATGCGCAGAACGATTTTTCCGTCAAATATGACTGTTTAACGGTCAAATCGTTTCAACCACCTGGAATATGCGCAGAACAATTTGAAACAGTGGTTGGATATTTTTAAATTATTTTCTAAGTAAAATTATAAATCAAATTATCAAATTAGTGAAGTTTCAGAGGCAATTAAGTAGAATTAATTTAACCGAAAATGGTTTGCGGAGGGGTGTGGGGGTAATGGATTCTGTCGCATTTATCTTCACGCTTTGATTGTAATTGTAAGAAAAGATACCCCGAAAGTTAAGGTGCGATTACGAAAGCGCAAGCGTCGTCACCATTGGTTACCCTTCATCCCTCGCCGGAATGGCTTCTTGACAACCCCTTCCTCACTACAAAAATACAGTTGTTAAAAAAAATAATTTTGTCTTTTTTAAAATCTAAATTAAACAATTAAAATATTTTAAAACAATAACTTTTATTCAACAATTCCCCGGATGTCATTATTACGATTTTTTTTTTCAATGGCAAACCTCAGGAAATAAAATCGCGTGATTCCATAAACTAATAAAATCCTACACTTCAGGAAAATACACAAAAAGTAATTTTTTTGGGGGGCTTTTAGGGTTAAAAGTATTCGACTATTATCGCTATGGGTCTTTTCACTTAAAAGCGACTAAATCAGCCATTTTTTGATAAAAATCGACACGTAAATATTGAATTGAACAGATGGACTGAGAGAGAGGGGAGAAAAAAAGAGAAAAAAAAGATTTCCTCTGCGAACGGTTCAATTAAAGGGTGACTTGCAACTCGTAAAGCGGATTTACGGGGGTTACCTATTCAATTAATCATAACAATAATTTATTTTCATGTGAAGGGATCGTGGTGTTACCCTATGAATAAAACCTCTCGACAAAGTTTCAACTGGATCTCCTTACACCCCCTTCAACAGCTAAATTAATTCCCCTTCTTTCAACACCCTTTTATAATGGGATAATTTTTTTTCTATCTGCCATCTAGGATTTAAAGAATTTTTTTTACGAGTCGTTCATATCAAACCTATTCTTACGTAAAATGTAAAATTAACCAAAAGCCTACAAAAGAAGATGCTGTTAACTAAATTTTCCTCAGCACAGAGAGTAATCAGGGTAGCTGTATAGAAAATTGGGTTACCTAAAACGAGGCATTCGAGTCTAAAAATATGGCACAAAATCAATTTATTTTTCATCAAACTATTTTATTTTTATAAAAAAGAACATTGTACTCAAAATCAAACAGGAAACACAATAATTTAGAGGGTTCATTTTTTTCCTATCGCAAACAGAGCTCCTTAAAAATCTAGATTATCTGAAAGGTTAAAAGTCAGGTTCTGTTGTTTGGGAACATTTTTAAATGAAAAGCTAGCGAGATTCTTTGGGGATTTGAAGGGGGTTTGAAAGAATTCTCCCTTTCCGACCGCTTTATTCAATCCATCCATTCCTTTTCTTTCAAATCAAATCCTCCGCAAATAAAAAGGGAAAAAAAAGACCTTTTTTCGTGAAACGTATACACTTTCCGTCGATTCTTTTATCGAGGAAGGGTGGATCCAAATCGTCCTCTTTTCCCTAAAGTAGATATTTTAGCGTTGCCTCTCTAAAAGCCCCCTAAATCGATTTGAGCCCGATACACCCTCCGAACGATACATTTCCCTCTTTTTTTTTCTCTCTCTGTCGTCTTTCTCTTTCTCCCCCGTTCGACAAACCGCCCTTTTCTTTGTAGCGTTTTATTGTTCTTATTTTTTTTCCTTTTCCACTTCGACAAAAGAACGGCTTTTGTGAGAAAAGTATTGGATCAACTACTTCTCCCACAACGGTGACTTTTACGCCAAATACAAAATAAACAATTTATTCGTAAATTTCACGCTCATTTTTTTTTTTGCAATTTAAGGCCAAAGGAAAAGCAATACTTGCTACTTGCTTAGTTGTCCTCCCAAAAATCAAAATGGTTTTCCGCCCTAGGGTGTACAATACCCAAAGGTAATTGGACGAATCATATTTTTAAAAGATCCCAAATAATTTCTTAAAATTAAAATTGATCGAAAATTGTAGTCTGAAAAAAAAAAATCAGAAAAGGATGTCTATTTTCGGTAAGAAAAATTGAAAAAAGCCATCTAGAGAATGTTGCTTTCACAAAAATATGAATAAATCAATTTTCGAAATTAAAATCTGATTATTTTTTAAAGCGTTAGAAGAGCCGATAAATTTTTCCTTTCTCTAATTCCCCTAATCCTTACCAATTTAGCCCCAGCATCATTAAAAAAAGGTCAAAATCAACCTTCAAAAATAGATAAAACTAGCCTAAATATGCAATTATATCACATAAAAAAGTTTGAAAATCAGCCTTTCCCTTCATCATCGTTAAAAAAAAGTTGATAAAATCATTTAATATTCGAAACTAAATATCCCGGAGATTATGATCGGACAATAAACGAATCCGAAATTCATTAATGGGCACTTTGGAGACCAAAATGTACTGGGGAATCGGAAGGACGTAAAAAAAGAGATAAAATCCCGGGTATTTAGCGTCCGGTAACCCGACGCCATTTTGTCTCTCACAAACGTTTACGGCTTCGACTTTCCGGAAAAATATTAAACATGACGTAACGGTGGAAGTTTTAGAGAAAAACAACCCCTACAGGCGATGCCGAACCCCCCCGCCCAACAATCTAAGAATCTTGATAAGAGGTGTAATTAAATCTGTTTTAAGTCATGCGATCTACGTATTAGAACCGGCGACAAACCACGCCACAGGCTCATTACACACCTAACAATATCTTATAACATTAAATAACACTTACATTATAATCCATCGACGACAAATCAAAAATCGTAAACATTTTAACTTTTCTTTTCGAATTTTCTAATAAAAATTATTGCTTCAATTTTTTTTCTTACTTCGATATCAGATTGCAGGTCACAAATTTCAAAACGATGATTTTGACCCATTTGTCTATTTTGAATCTTTTTCAACAAAAACACGTCTTTTTGTGCCATATTTAAGTCTAACTTCCTCAAAGTAAGTAATTGTAAAACCCTCCACTGCATGGTTTCTTTGGGGCCATTTAAAGGCCATAGAATTGCCTTTCAAAAGAAAAAATAAGCATTTTAGATTAATTTTGAATCTTTTTCTTCACTTTTTTGATCCTTTTTATTCAATAAAAAGCTAATTTCATTTCGATTATGAACCATTTAAAAAAGCTTTCAAACTTCTTTCGGAACCATTATATCAGGTAGCACATTCTTCAGGATAATTTGAGCAATATCGTTGTTAAAAATGTGATAAATCAGGAAAGTGTGATTTTGATTGAGCCTCTACTTAATGGCGTTTTGTTAAAAATGTTTTTGTGATTTTTGAAAGTTGCCTCAAAATTTTTAGTCCACTATACCTAATTACAAAATTTAATTTTTTCCCCCTCGGAGGTCGAAAACCTCACAATAAATTAAAATACACTTACGCATTTACGCGAAAAAGAAAAAAATTTTGTTCCTCTTTTGTTAAAAATTGAATGCATACAATGAGTTTAAAAATTTTTATTAAAAAATCTTTTGTTTAATTATAATTGAAAAGATGGGGATCATTTAAATTTCAAGGGTGTTATTATTATTCATTATGTTTCATAAATTATTTTTATAAAAATTATGAATATTTACAAATATTAGCAATTAGACTTTTAAAAATTTTATTGGTCACCTGACTAACTGAAAATGTAAGGCCGTTGAAACATCCTTGTCATTTTGAGTAAATTGGTTAAAATTATGTTATGGAGTTAGAAGATGGAATTTTAGTTAGATCTTAGGGTAAACGAGTGCTGTGATTTTAAGTATGTAGGTACTTAATCATTTGTGGCCTTTAAAATATTTAAAACAGATTAATTATTGAAGTAATTTTTACAACGTTTTGAGGGTCTGGCATTTAATAATTTTTATTTTACAGCACAGAATTTTGCAGTAAAATTAAGAAAGTTGTGGAGAATTGGTGGTCAAAAAGAAATTTTATTAATGTTTATTTTTGTACTTACATCCTTATAAATATTTTATTGGGGTTTTTAAATATCGGGATGGCTCACATGGGGAGGTACACAACACTGAGCACTTAATTAAAATTTTGGAACACTTTACTCACCATTTGATCCTAGAGATGAAGAGTCAGCGGGTATTCCGGCGGAATCCGTCCCGCTTTCGTGTCCGTCGGATTCGGCGTCCGCTTGCCTGCAGTGGAGCGATAGATCCCGAGGACGGTCCGGGCTTGGCGAGGGTTTCGGAGGTCCTCCTAAAATGTCCGTAATCATAAAACGAGAGCGGGCGGCGAGATGATGAGGCATGACGCCCGCTGTCATATCGTGTATCGTCATGGGAGAATCCCTCTCCCAAACCCTTTTGTCAGTCACCGCGTCCAAAATCTCCACTTTATAAAAATTTTCAAACTGTTCCCCTTAGAGAAAAAAAATTAAAATAAAAAAAAAAAACTCGTTTATAAATCGTCCGTTTTGATGAAGAACGCACAGGTCTGAACGCGTGAAGGACTGAAAGGCCACTGAGCGACCGCTTGAACCGGCGGAGTGAAATCCCTCCCAGAGTTTAGGACTTAAACGTGGCCCGAAGAGGCTCCGCCCAACGGCCAATCCACTTTGAGAACCCTCCTACAATTCAATTCGATCACCATGACGCAAGTGGTTGAAGATGATAAAGGCTCCGCCCGATTCTCACCCGTCCCACAAAAGCTTAAAACCCCACTTCGCCTAATCAACGGTTAACTCTGATTTCCCTCTCGATACATTTACCTCCTTTTTAACTTTTACACCAATTTTTTTTTAAAGCTCTCTTCAGTTCATTTTTTTGATTAAATTATCATTTTCAACCATGAAAATTAATTAATTACGCATAAATAATTAAATGTTTTTGAACTCTCGTTTAAGTGCACTTAACTTTTTTTTTTCAATGCAAACAAAACGACAATTTCAGCTCAAGCTTGAATTTTTTCTGTGAGAAAAAGAAATTTTTTTAAAAATTTAAATGGTAACTTTTGAAAGACATTGCCCATTTTTTTTTATTTTTATTTTTATTTTTTTAGTTAATAAAAGTTACAGAGGGAGAAGAATGAAAAAAATGGATATTCCACGACCGGTTTCGGCGTAATACGCCTCATCAGGTGGACTATATCCTTGTTTTTCATTCTCCTACACTTTTACTTGACTTCAATTAGCCGGTAGTATGGACGCTGCGGGAAGGTGGACAAACAAAGCGTTTATACCAGCGTTTGGTTGGAGAAAACTTTTGTCCTGGCAAGCTCTTGGCTTGGATGTTAAACCTGGCAGAAATTTCATTTTAAGCGTGATTATTTCTTGAAAAAAAAAAAAAAAAAAACTATTTCAGTGTAGGTATAAATTAATAAACTTAATTGAATTTTTAAACTATTTTTCAGCAATAATTTTTTTTTTCACTCCTTTTGAAGCTTTATTTCCCCTCAGCTGGAAATACAAAAAATACTGTGGCCTCTCAAAATTGCCCTTTTTTGTTTTAAACAATTCAGACTAAAAAGAAAACCTTCAAACTGAAAAAGTCGCATAAGCATTAAACGAAACAAAAGTCGAAAAAGATTTAGGAAGCAATTATTTTGTCCTTTCTGATTGTTAAGGTGCCGTTGGGAAGGGGGGGTCCGGAGAGTTAACCTCTTTTGTGAAGGCTAATGCTAGAGAATCCTAATGGTGACTTAATGCCCCTGTTTTAATTGTTCTAAACTTCCTCTTGTCTTTGGAAGACACGTCACCTTGATTACTCCGCTAATTACTCGTGACAAATTATTCTCCCCTCTCACAGATTTTATATTTTAAATTCACAGAAGAATCTGAAGGATCAGTTTTAGGGGAGGAGGAGTTAATTAACAGTTTTGACCCCAAAATCCGACAGCATTTTGAAGTTCTAAAAAATTCAAGTTTTTGATAAAGTATGGTTATTGTTATTAACATCACGTGCGCTAGTGCATAATTTGAAAATGCATCGTTGAGATATAGAAGACGTAGATTCTCCCCCTCCCCCTTCCTTTTCACGGGAAACTGCTTCATGAAATCATCTCACGTCTTTAGGATTAATTTATTTTACTCCAATTATAAATTTAAAAAGCGATAAGTAAAAATTATACTATTGTTACAATAATAAAATAATACGAATTTTTTTAACTATCTATAATTGGATATTTAAAGGTTTATGGAATATTATACTATTGTTACAATAAATAAAATAACATGCATTTTTTTAAACTATCTATAATTGGATATTTAAAGGTTTATGGAATATTACACGGTTGCAAAAACGGATTTAAAACGGTCTCGGTAACCGGAGAGTTTTGCAAAAGTAAAATGAAGCCTCATAAAACGTCGCTCAAAACCTCTAAATGGCTTTTTTTTTCTCAACAAATATGAGTGTCAAATAACATTTTTTGCTAGATTGTTGTTGAAGAAAAAAAATTTATTATGGGTTCTTCTTTAAACTGTTTTTAAATTACGAGTTCGAGGGATAATTTCGTGTATAAGGATTGGTTGTAATCGCATATTGTAGGAATCCGGTTTCGTTTTGATTCCCACACAGTTTTTTCTTCTTCTTTTTTTTTAATCCGTTCCAGTTATGCAAATATGTTTTAATGAATCTAAAATGTTGTTGGTAAAGGAAAACGTTTACTAGAATCCTTGGAGGCTAAATCGCCGTTTTTTTAAATAAAATGTTGGGGACTATAATTAGCTTTGTTCCAACCGCAGTTTGAAACTCACGGAGCATGCGCAGAAGGATTTGGACGTCAAATTTGACATAGTTCAAACCGTTTGTCCGTCAAATCTGAAGCCATCGGACGTGCAAATCCTTCTGCGCGTGCTCCAGGAGTTCCAAACCAGTTTCCAATTGCGGTTGGAATAAAGTTAATGTCCACTGTCAGAGTTGGAGTGTTAGAGGCATAGTGCGATTGAACATAAAGCTCTCAAAAGTTTAAAAATTTTGAGCATAATGCATTTCAACATAAAGCGTTTCGCCTTAAACGACTTTTTCAATAAATGCAAGTCTACATAAAAAATAGTCCAAGTCACCATAACGCTTCTCTCCATAAAAGCTTCTCTTTAAACTTGATGTTTCGCCATAATAAATCTCACCATAAGTTAGGGACAGTGAAAGAGCAACCCTACTTTCGCCAATTAAAACGCGATTGTGGCGAAATGACAAAAACCTTAAAACTTGACAATTCAGCATAATGCAATTCAACATAAAACATCTCACCATAAAGTAGGGAAAGCAAGCAGGCAGCTAATGGGATCAGCTCGTTTTATGACAAAGGGGGTTAATTTTTTTATCTCGCGAGGATCAGCTCGTTTTATGAAACAAGGGGCTTAATTTTTTCCTCCCGCGAGTATGTGGTGAACGGTAACTCGCGATTTCTGCTATTTTACGGTCACATGCATTATGGCGAATTGCATTATGTCGACACTTGTACACTCATCCGTTTCTTTCCTTCCCTCTCCCCAGTGGCGTCGCTAGAACCTTAGAGCACGCTAGACACGCTAGAACACGCTCGGTTCCAAATTGTCTACATGATGCTCCTCTTCTTTAAATCAGTTTAAATTTCTCAAAAGAAAGGTAATGTTATACCCTCGACAAACGGTCTTGGTAAAAGGGAAAGTCTTTGTCGATCCTGTGGTAAGCTTCGTCTACATTGGTTTTTCCAGGAATACCTCAGGAGTTCGGGAGAGCGTAAGGTTTGCTATTAGGGAGGGGTGAGTCGATGACCGGGTGGTTGCAAGAGGGTTAGCGAGGGCTCACTGGGAGAGATCTTTTAAACTATGAAATTGGCTTTTTAGGTTGATTTTTTTAAACATCGTTTTTTTAAAAATAAATTATAAAACGTTTTATTTTGTATAAAGATTATAAAAAAAGTCATTAAACAAACGTCTTCACACATTACTGAGTGCTCACTTTCTCTCATAAAAGAGCTTCCTAAATGAAAATTTTTTTCCCTTCCGTTGCGTAACACGTACGCATTCGTCGTTTTGACGCGATAAGAAAAACTCGTTAAATAAAAATGAGACATTTAGCAAAAAAAGACAATGAGGTTGTGCAACTAAGAGGAATTAATAAAAAATGTGCTTTAATAAGAAAGAAAGGGTTGCCAACTTTATCTTTTCAGCGTTGCCAACGAAAAAATTAGGGGTTTTTCTTCGTTAAACGACCATGAGCAAAGCGGAACAAAACCTCGGAATTCTAATGCGAAGTCTGGTCTAATTATTGTTGATTTGCAAGTTATGAATTTAGGAGTTCGTTTTTAATTGTTTGTTCAGAAGGATTCCCATATTAACTAATTGTCGAATAATTGTTTTGTAAAGAGCGCCCTTGCAAGGAAGGGAAAATCCCTGGGAAGATGCCAAGGACGCACTAACGACGAACTTTTTTTTTCCTTCTATCTTTAATAATAATCTGTTTAAACTACGTTTGGTTTGGAAAACAGAAGGAAAAGTAGATGGAAAAAAATGAATCCTGGAAGTTTCGACCGCAACAATTCCAATTTCCTGAGTATTCTTGATTGGGACGTGTGGTTTTTCATTAATATCCGGTCCATTCATTGTAAATGGGTGAGAAAAAAATACAAAAAAATTTTTTTTTTAAATCGACTATTTTTTAAACCTTCAATAATTTGAAAAACAAGGAGTATTGGCATAAAATGATTTTCTAAATTTTAGTGAGGTTAAGGTAACTTGTCGGGGATTAGAGAAGTTGAATACAGGACAAAGTAGAATCTTCTAGCGCTTTTAAAAAAGATTTGATTTAAATTTTAAAATTGATTTCTTTTTTTGGGAAAATATGTAAGTTCGCTAATTGGACAATTTTTGTTTGGGAAATCCTCCACCAATAGTATTGCTATTTACTTCAAAATTTATTGGTATTCAGAAAGCTGATATGGGGTGAAGACCGAAGATTTTCGGAGGGGTTTTTCCTTTTGTGGGAGAAAACTGAGAAAAGGGCCATATAGCAAATTTTTTCAATATAAAAAAATTATAATTTTCAAAATATAAAAAATTATAATGAAATTTCTTTTATATAACCATATCTCTCTTTATTTAATCCTTTCTAATCAATTCTGTCCAACTTTGCTGCAAAGATTTAAAGGGGTTATACAGTTTTGTATAAGGAAATTCTTAATTTGATGGCTCCTCCATAAATCTTCATTCCGAATTTAAAATCGATTCTAAATTGGGTACAAGCCTGAAATCATCTTGAATCTTATTCGATGGAGGATTAAATCGCGTTTGAAGTGGAATGTGGAGTAAATGGGCGAAGGAGGAGCCCTCGACTCTAATGAATCGAGAAAGGGATCCTATCCAGGGAACTAGACATTAAACCCTCTCTGCTCGAGAAACGGATTAGGAAACAGTCGTGATCTCATTTCCCACCCCGCCTCCTTCACCATCTCACGATCCGACTTCAAAATCTCAGGGTCGCCATCTTGAACGATCTTTCAAAATGCCCGTGGTTTGTCATTTTTCGTAATTATCACGAAAAAAATTGTTTCTTTTTTTCATTATTTTTTTTTAGTACTTCGTGCGGAGTAAATGGGAGAGGATTGCTCATTTAATAGGAGGGGTATTATTGGTTTTAATGACACCCCTTTGAAGTCTTTTTATTTAAGAGTGTATGGGAAAAGTAGGGACCTTCAATTTACTCTGGGAATAGTCTGGAGCACGTATCTGCCACCAGGACCGCCCTAATCTCTGTTATTTTCGTCTTCCATTGCGTTTTTATTGGTCTCCGAACTGCGGCTAACTGGAACCAGACTGGATCAAAGTCGTGAGAATCGAAAAGAAAATGGAGGCCTAATGCGGTATGCCGCGATTATTTGATTATCATTTTTGGGATGACTTTTTTACAGAACATATTCGGTAGACCGCAGTATAAACAGGATGTAACCGCGTATAAAAGCTCTCTGTGACAACACAAAACTACTACTTACACAAATTGCAAAATCGCTCAGCTATGTCATTTTTTTACTCTTATTTCCTTAACCGCAAACCGAAAAAAACTTTGAGGAACCTAGAAAGATGCCCCCGTCACAGGAGATTCCATTTTGATTCCTTTTGACTCATAATTAAAACATTACATCACGAAAATAATTTAATATTCATTTTTGTACTTAACTAAATTTTAATAATTCATTATTCCCTAGAAAAAAACAATTAAGTCTTCTCCGTGTTTAAGAAAAATAATAAATTAACTCCATATCTACTGATAGAAAACACCTTAATAATGTAATTACTCAATTTTTCACACTTTTTTATGAAAAAATATTCATTTCCCGTTAAAACTCCTTCACTTGAAAAAAAGATTTTTTTACTAGAAAATGATGTTTATAAATTGTGTTTTGGATGGAAATGGCTGAAGTAGGCAGTTATCTCTAATGTAGCCGCTTTCGGAAAAGATACGCCTTTTTTTTCCCTTATCACGGTTATAACTTTCATTTTTCCTCTCTCGAACGTTTTATAACCTTGTTTACCTCCTTAATGTTATTTCAGGGATTTTTATTCTAAGAAATCGATTTTTTTTAAAAAGGACCCTATAATAAACGTTCTGTAACGTAGAATTATGATGGGATTTAATTGAT
Organism: Orius insidiosus; assembly: GCA_014119065.1. Taxonomy (NCBI): domain Eukaryota; kingdom Metazoa; phylum Arthropoda; class Insecta; order Hemiptera; family Anthocoridae; genus Orius; species Orius insidiosus. The sequence continues at coordinate 91,323 of JACGAQ010000312.1, read as the reverse complement.
ATTAAAAAATAAAGGTTAACATTACAAAAGTAACGCCCATATCCTTCTTTTTCGGCAAGAAAACTTTTTTATCCTTCTTTTCTTCGTAACTTCCTTGATTTTCAACCGAAAAATTTAAAATTTTAACTTAATAATAATTATTGTATAGCTCAGGGGTTCCCAAAGCTCCGCTGATCCCCAGGAATCCGCCAATAATCTCTTTTTTTCCTAATTTGCCTGCCTTAAAAGTAAATCTTAAGCTTTTGGCAATAATTACACCGATTTCCTATTCATAATTTGTGTCAAAAAAACAATTTCCTGGAACTCATTTAGGTTTAACATTTTTTCGTAACGAAAATTAAACATTAGGGAAATATGAACGAAAAACTAGGAAATGAAAGGGAGATAAGAGTGCCCGAAAAAAATAAAATGTCGTTAAAAGTCATTGAGTAATTGCTTGAAAACGACATTTTTACCAGATAGATCAGATTTTTTTTATAAAATGAAATAATTCTGAATGAAGTACATCCGTTTTTCTTCCTTTTCCTCATAATTATGCCAATTATAATTTTAAAAAAGCATTTTTCGTGATAATAAATAATGTTAAATGATTGAGAAAAAGGTTAATTTTTGAAAAGATTATTCACCGTCATAGAGAAGCGCGTCTTATTATAAAAGAAGTACCCATTATCGATCATTTCGTGTAATTAATAAAGGATGTAGTTAAAAAGAAAAGAACCTTTGAAGAGGTTTGTCTATGTAAAACTCACCGGAAACGGGAGTTTAGCTCATTTAATTGGGAGTCTCGAGGCAATTAGAAGCAGTACTAATTAATAGAAGGTAGGGTAAGATGGAGTAGGGGAGGGTGAGACGAGATTATGCAAAGACGTCGACGGTAGGAGGGAAAACCTTTGAGAGCTAAAACGCTTTATTAATAAGACGCGCCCCGTATATGTCTCAATTTCTCATTTATTAAACAAATCGCTAATGTTCAACATTAACATATCACTTCCTCTTGCAATTTTTATTTTTGAAAATAAATTATATGTAAAAAATATTTTTTGTTTCACCTTGAAAAAAAGACAAAACTATAGTACATAAAGCTTTTAAATTTCTCAAACATAAGTTATTGTATTAGCCTCTATGTACGGTTTTTGTGAGCAAAAATGTCTAAAATTTTTTTCTACCTTACTATCGATTAATTTTTCCAAAAATTTATTTAAAAAATGGGAGAACACCGTTCAACATAACGCATTTCACCCTAAAGCAGTTGAACAAAAAAAATCTTCATTTCGACATAAAAAATCTGTGGTCCACCATAATGCGTTTCGGCATATTGCAATTGAAAATAAAGCTCTCAAAAGTTCAAAAATTTTGAGCATAATGCATTTCAACATACAGCGTTTCGCCATAAACGACTTTTTCAATAAATGCAAATCGACATAAAAAAGTGCAAGTCACCATACGCTTCTCGCCATAAAAGCCTCTCTTTAAACTTGTTGTTTCGCCATAAAACCGTTCCTGTCGTTTGGGCATAACACATCTCACCATAAACTAGGGACAGCGAAAGAGCAAGCCTACTTTCGCCGTTTAAACGCGATTATGGCGAAACGACAAAAACCTTAAAACTTAACAGTTCTCCATAATGCAATTCACATAAAGCAACTCACCATAAAGTAGGAAAAGCAAGCAGTCAGTCAATGGGATCAGCTCGTTTTATGGGGGTTAACTTTTTTTCCTCTCACGAGGACGAGCGAATTGCATATGGTGAAATGTCAAGTTTTCAGGTTTTTGTCGTTTCGCCATTATCCGAAAATAGGCTTGCTCTTTGGCTGTCCCTAGTTTATGGTGAGATGTATATGCCCAAACGACAGAAAGAGTATTATGGCGAAAATAAGTTCTTTAAAATGAAAGTTTAGTTTTCTTTATGTTCAATCGAGTTATGGTGAAACGACAATTTTTTTTTTTTTTTTTTTAATTTTTGTAACACGACAAGTTTTATGTCGAACCACAAGTGTTAAATCTCTTTCTTTATGGTGAGATGTGAGATATTATGTTCAAATGCATTATGGTGAACGTTTTCGACTATTTTCTTTATGTATTGCAGATTTTTTATGATGAACGGTAACTCACGATTTCTGCATTTTATGGTCAAATGCACAATGACGAACCGCATTATGTCGACATGTATACACTATCTGATAGTAGACGGGACAGTCTTCCAGTACGAAAAAATTATTGATTAAAAAAACCAATAATAGGCAAAGAAGACAAAATTGATGTACGTGAGAATACAAAGTCGATTCCGATACAAAATTATAGACCAATTTTAGTTTTTTTTTCCTGAAAATTATAATTGAATAAAGTACGATCGATTCTCAAGGTGGCTAAAAATTACGACAGATGTTGAAACGATGAAAAGACGAGATAAACGTGACGAATTAGTGAATTAAAGGTGTATGTGGGAGGAATTTCGAAGGAGAAGAAGAAGGGAACAAAAAAGAAGGTTCGGTTGTGGAAGAGAGGGGTGGATAAATGACGGGTTTGTGATAAGTAAAAGGCGTGTGATGGCGTCCTCGCCCAATCCCATAGTCAAGGAAATAATTCTATTTCATTATCAGGCATGGCCGACTTAAATATAACCTTCACGAAACCGTGGCCACTTTTAAACTTTTAAAGAAAATCAAAAACATTTTTCACGTCTCAATAATTTTTTTTCGAAGTCCATTTGCTTCATTTCTAGCTGAGTCATAGTCATTTTTTGGAACCTATAAAACAATTTAACCATCTTTGGGGGCAACAGGAGAAAAAGTTATGAATTTCTAGGCCAGGAGATATTAGAAATATCCTTTATCGGCCAAAAAACGCAAAAAATGGTTTTTTTAGGCCAAAACACCAAGAAAATGCCACAATCGGATGCTTCTTGGCCGAAAAACAGCGATGCCACCAAGGAGAGTTTGTAAAAAAGGGGCACATCTTGCTACGTCTCTTACCTCCCTGCCTTTAACTTTATAAATTGTTAATACCTTTAATTTTCTTACGTCTCAATTGATTTTTGGGTCACATTCACGTTTACGTAACGTTTAATAAGACAATTAAATTCAGGCACGATATGAACGGTTTAATAATCTTTCGATTTCCATCCTCCTTCACTTCCTACACTGTCGGACCCATTACCTTTTTCCATAACTTTATAAATAATTAATTAAACGAGTTATTTAACAGGAAGATTCGGAATCGATCCGTAAAAATAAAAGAAAAATGCAAAACAGTTTAAAAGTTTCACATTATTCATTTTACACCTGAAAACCAGTGGGAATTCTTTGGAAAAAAAATATATTGCGAGATTTTTAAGTGTTAATTAACGAAAAAGATTTATTTTTTATATATCAACGACCTAATTAAAAATAAAACATAATTTTAAAAGATGAAAAATTGAAAAATATGGTCCCATACAATCGACCTAAAAAAAACCACCGTTGAAATAGTTTCTAACGAATTTCTAAATAATAATAGACCAACCTATGGTTTTTAAATGAAATTAATTTCGATCTGGAGACCTATAATTTTCATAGAGTTTCGAAAAGGGGCCAATTCACCAAAGTAGTTAATTTAATGAAATACAAATGGAATTACAAAAAAAAAGTTTAATTAAGCGGTTTGGGTATTATTGTAACAAAAGGTTTTTAATGAAATAGTTCGGTTCTAAATAAAGCAGTTATTCAGGAAGTTAAAGGGGCCTTTATTAGACTTAATTGTGCTCAAAAATGCCTAAAATTGGGACAGTAAGTTTGCTAAACGCGGAGAAGTTTCATCCCGTTTCTAATTAGATGCAAAACGGCTCCGTTTACCCGAGGAAATTTCCGCCTGAGACATCTCCGACAAAGAGCGTTTTCCATAATTTAAACCTAATTCAAAAGGCGAAATTGAAAAACGTACGAAAATTACCAAGTTCCGAAACGTATGTAAATGATGAAAGAATTATGGCATGACTGCAAAAGCCACTCATTTCATAACTTGCTATTTCTTTGTTTACGCTTCGGGTCGTTTTTACAATTTTAAAACAGTTTTCTAATTAGACTGATATTTCTGGAGTTATCTCACATGCATTTGCGTAATCCGTGCGTTTTTCCCAACTAATGGAGAATTTTTTTTTCGTTATTCTAATTTATCAATTCATTACCTAGTTTTATTATTTCATTTATTGAAAGATCAGATACGAGTGTGGGAAAAACACAAAAAGATTTTTTTTGCCTAAAATGAGTAGGCAGTTTTTTTAAGATCGGCAGATTTCGGAACTTGAGAAATTCGTCCCTTCATCCTTTTTATCTTCCTTAAATAGAAGTTATTAGAACAACCCCCAAAACGGTCTCTGGAAAAGGGTCTTCCTGACTCTTTAGTGTAGAACTGATCAGTGATTAGTAATCTTTACCAATCATAAGGCTGTCTGTGGCGCCGACCATCCGTCCGTCGCATTTTTTCCAGAATACTTCACGGCCTAATTTTCGTGCAATTTTCACAATAATTTCATAAAATCTTTAAAATATCAAGGGGAACAAAAAATTAGCAGGGATAAATTTGGGGTGTTCTCCTCCGTTCCCTTCGTCTTGGCTGGGGGCAGACTTTCATCTTTTCTACCTTGATGTTGAAAAAAGATAAAAAGTTTTCGACGCAGGGGCGAGCTTCAGTTGTACTTTTGACAATGACCAAACATTTTCAGCAAGAGCAGAAGGATTATTTCAAATTCGTATTTTTAGGCTATTTTTTTTCTTTTTCCTCCCCTTACTGTAGACATTAACTCAGCGTTTTCTAGGACTGAAATCCGTCCCTTCAACTTCTTTTGGAAGTAAAAATTTACATTTTAATTTTTATTGCGTCTGTATTTCGCAAGGTTGTTGATTTTACTATCAACCAATGATAGAGAAAGAAATTACTGTGATAACGGGTATCTCACGACGCGTTTCAAGTAGGGATTGCAATCCCGAAACCCGGGATCCCGGATTTTTGATCCCGAAAGCACTTGGGATCGGGATTTTAAAATCCCGGGATTTTCGGGATTTGAAAATTTATTTTTCATTGACAGGTCAACAGGTGCAGATAAAACCAATATTTCTTATTTTTCTATGACAGGTCTAATATTAATTTCACGGTTTATAATCTAGCGAGTTTGACAGGTCGCGATGATACGAGTGCAGAAAACCCCATAATAAATCTTATTTTTATGTGACAGGTCTAATTAATTTAGATGAAAAAAATCGTTAGTTTACAAACATGCACAAACAAGCCCTTTCCCCTCCTTATTATTTTAATATACAGTAGACTCTCGATTATCCGCCGGCGGATCATCCGCTTTGCGGATTATCCGCGGTCTTTTTTTTGTCTTATTGGGTCTTTTTTTTTTAATTTTTATCATTTGAAAAGTTAGATGTTAGGAGGCATAACAAAGGGTGTTTTTTCCTCAATTGTGCCAGCCGTGTAAACTTGCTAGAAACGTATGAATTAGAATTCTAAGAACTCCCCACGTCTATACCTCCTTCACCGCTTCTTTTTCCTCTCCCGGCAGTTCCGAAAACCTTCGTACATAACCTGCATTGTATTGTAAATAAACCTTTTTAACTTATTTTTGAGTTGACCTTTGCATTTGCGGATTATCCGCGAAATTGGCTTATCCGCGGTGGCCGTGCCAGCCATTACCGCGGATAATCGGGAGTCTACTGTATAAGTTTTATTGCTGTATTGATTTAGTTGACCACGAAGTGTCGTATTGAGGAGTTTTCTGCTGCAGGATATTTATGCAAATCTGTTAGGTCCAGATTAGGAGACGAAGTTAGTTTTTGAGAAGTCATTTTCAAAATAATAATATTTAGAATATTTGTAATACCAACAACTACATAGTTTATAACTTATAATAATAACATTTTCTATTGCTAACTGGTTTTAGACTTTTTTTTCAAATCCCGAAATTCAATCCCGAAAATCCCGGGATCCCGGGATTTTTTATTCCGGATCTCGAAATTTCGGGATCAAAATTTAATCCCGGGATTGCAATCCCTAGTTTCAAGAATGTAAGAAAAGAAGATTTTACATTTTACTTCTCCCTAGCCTCGTCAGGTGAACTATTCCCTTTATCACAATCATCAGGAAGTAAAAATGTAATATCTTCTTTTCTTACATTCTTGAAATTCTTTCATTAAGTGGCAAATAAAATAAACATAATTTAGAAAGGAAACATCCTGAATAATTTAAGAGAATCACATTTTAAAATGTGTAAAAAGAAATCTGAAACGATCTTATAACGTGTGGAAGGGAAACAATGAAACAAAACTACATTAGAAAGGGCAGGAGGTGGAGTTGGAAGACTGGACAGTAACGAGTTTTCGCACATTAACACATGCCCTGCTTTTTTTCAGAAAAAACAAGTTTAAAAATATATTACGTACTTAATTACACGTTGTGGAAGAGGAAAAAAATTGATTTTTTTAACTTTCACAAAAATATTGTAGCTCCCTAGATTCTGGATTTCAGGTGTTAAATTTACGTGTGCTCTTATTTTGGAAGTTACGTCTAGGGTAACTCTATACAGGTTTAGTCCTTTACAAAAGATTTACGCGCGGTTGAGTAAACGGAAATCGCCGGGCTCTTTTATGTTGAACATAATTATTAGGCGTTTATTCATTACAAAGGATTTTTCCTCCCCGATGATATAATATTATTTTTATTCTTGGACTGGAAAATCGTTTAAAATTCCGAGAAAACCGGCGTTTTTGATTACTGATTTTATAAATTAAAATTATAGCGTCAAGATAGTCGGAGAAAAAAAAACACCTTAAATGGCCTTTGACGGTTTTTTTAAAAAGCCAAAATTTTAAGTCATGAAATAACAGGAAAAACGGGAATAAATATAAAGAATGAATAGAATAGGAGGCAGAATGAATCCTTGAGGTACTCCCGTGTTGACAGCTCCCATTTGTGGTTTTTTCTTTTATTTTTTTATTCTATTTTCTGAGTCGAGCACAACGAATGGAGAATTAAGGGCAATTAGGGTCCTGACCGGTAGAGCAATTAAGGTAGCAATGTTTTTAATTGCTTTCCCTCGATCACGCCAAGTTACAAACAATAAAGCCGAGAGCTCGAGATTTTTATCTCCTTTCCTGTGGGACACCTGCCCCCTCCGGTACATGAATAAGCAACAAAATAAACGTTTCGATTCAAGTTTTAAACTAAATCTTCTCTTTTAATTATTCGTCTCTATTGAGCTGATGGAACAGCCATTGGAATAATTTAAATATTTGGTTTTATTTCAAAATTTTTCTTTTCCGCTCACGTAGCGACGATTCGTTATTTCGATTAACTTCCCCGTTGGGACAATGGTTTCATTACGGTTTACGACGAGCGATCTTCCTCGGTCGGTTTTTTTGTTTCAAAGGGTACCGAAAACAATGAAAGGTATTCGACTTAATTAACATCGAATCGATTTTCAAGACTTATTAGAGTCAATTTTGTTAAGTTGACACATCACTATTCGCCGCCTAATTTTCATCCCGGATGGAATAATTTTATTTTTTAGAAAGACTGGCAATCAGGGCCTTTCAGTTCTGGTACTAGGAACTATGTACTAGGAAATTTTCTTGGGTAGCTAAAAAAGAGGAAAAAGAGGAAAGGGGAAAAGAGTATGTAGTTTCAAGACATCCAAGCAGAAAGACCTTTTCTTTTGAGGTTATCCTTCTTTCCATTCCTCATTTTGAATGCTTTGGTGTGTTAAATGTTTTGCTTGCAATGGCAAATTAGACGTTTTATGTGTATTTTAAGCAGGAACATTCTTAATTACATACATGAATAATTGGGGGAAAAAGACTCTTTAATTGTTATGAATATTTTTGTCTTTTTGTTTGTCGTAATCAGCATTATACTGCAAACTGTTTTAAAAATTATGCTGACGGAAACTACTAAAAGCGATAGGGATCACGACGTAAACGATTAAATTGTACATTGAGACAAAAAGCCTTTGTAGACAAGTCGGGAAAGGGATCGAATAATGCAAAACGCATTAAACCCTCCGATATTCGAATCTCATAATTGTTTGTAACCTAACACACAAAGGGAAGAGAAATGGACATCGGACGTTTTAACATAAAGGGAAAAGACCTCGTTTAGATCTCAACCGTGAGATAAGAGCTCGCGAGTGTTGAATAATGAAATCTACAGATGTGTAGATGAAAATTTTATGTGCTCAAACGATTTACATAAACACGATCATGTCAGGTTCGATTACCATTTTGAGTTTTGAGGTTTAAATAAAATTAAGAATTTTTTTTTCCTCTTTGTTTTATATTTGGACACGTCGTAATCATTGCGGGATGTGCGTATAATTGTTGTAATTTTCTCTCATTACCTCATACAATTACACTTGTTTTTTTGTTGAGCCCATATTATACAACGCTATTGATGTTTACTTTGATGGTCCTTTCACTAACGTGTGAATTGGACAATTATTATTAGAGTAGAAAACGAAATTGTTGGTTTTCACTTTGTTTTTCACAATCTATTTTCTGTTGTGTGCAAAAATTAGACAAAGCAAAGTTCAACGGAGATTGATAAGTTTCAGAAAGTCAAAAATTTAAAAGGAAGTGGAGACATTGACGATTTCATGGGGACATCAGAACGACTGTATAGCTGAGGATTTAACGACTGGTTAGCTGAAGATTCAACGACTGTTTAGCTGTAGATTCAACGACTGGTTAGCTAAAGATTCAGCGACTGCTTATCTGAAGGTTCAACGACTGTTTAGCTGACGATTTAACGACTGTTTAGAAGCTTTGACGACTGTTTAGCAGACGATTTGACAACTGTTTAGCGATGTAAAGACTTGCGATGTAAATCTTCTAAATATCTTCTGCTGAAGATTTAATGACCATTAAGCGATTACTCAGCTGCCAATCTGAAGATTTAATTAGGTTTATCTGATTTAACTACTGATTAGCTGTAGATTCAACGACTGGTTAGCTGAAGATTTAGCTGAAGGTTAAATCACTGCTTAGTTGTAGATTCAACAACTGGTTAGCTGAAGATTCAGCGACTGCTTATCTGAAGGTTCAACGACTGTTTAGCTGACGATTTAACGACTGTTTAGAAGCTTTGACGACTGTTTAGCAGACGATTTGACAACTGTTTAGCGATGTAAAGGCTTTTCTGCTGAAGATTTAATGACCATTAAGCGATTACTCAGCTGCCAATCTGAAGATTTTTACGGCCGTTTATCTGATATTACTACTGTTTACCTGAAAGTTCAACGACTGTTTAGCTGACGATGTAAAGATTTTTCTGCTGAAGATTTAATGACAATTAAGCGACTAGTTAGCTGCCAATCTGAAGATTTAACGACCGTTTAGCTGATTTAACAACTGTTTACCTGAAGATCTGAAGGTTCAACGACTGTTTAGCTGCAGGTCAGGTTCGACAACTGTTTGGCAGACGATTTAACAACTGTTTAGCTGACGATGTAAAGACTTTTCTGCTAAAGATTTAATGACAATTAAGCAACTACTCAGCTGCCAATGTGAAGATTTAACGACCGTTTAGCTGATTTTACAACTGTTTACCTGAAGATCTGAAGGTTCAACGACTGTTTAGCAGAAGGTTCGACGACTGTTTGGCAGACGATTTAACAACTGTTCAGCTGACGATGTAAAGACTTTGCTGCTGAAGATTTAATGACAATCAAGCGACTACTTAGCTGCTACTAAATTCTACTTAGCTACTGAAGGTTCGACGACTGTTTGGCAGAAGATTTAACAACTGTTTAGCTGACGATGTAAAGACTTTTCTGCTGACGATTTAATGACAATTAAGCGACTACTAAGCTGCCAATCTGAAGATTTAACAACCGTTTAGCTGACGATCTAACGACTACGTAATGAACGCCCCCAACAGAAATCATATTCATGAAAAATACCATTGCCCTAAAAACCATTTGTCTAGATCAAATATTTTCACAAGTAAAAACTTGTGGAAAGGTGTATCTTCACTTTTTTTTAAAGGCTCAAGAATTTTTTTTTCCGATTTACATATAAATTAAAAAAAAAATTGTTGTACAGATAAGAATATACAGGAAAAGGCACAACAGGGCGCCTCCGGCTAATGGCAATTATTCACTCTCTATTTATGAACTTAAGTAATTAATTGGCTACTTAACAAGTGCCCCTTTTTATTTTTATTTTTTTAATCAAGTATTACTCCAAGAATTACCGTAAACTGTCATCTCGGATATTTTATGGCCGGTTTTAATAAATAAAAAAAATTAATTTGTTTATTGTACGAAATGGAAATAAAGAAATTTTTTTTAATGATGAGGCGTGTTTTGTTCATTCTCAAGATCAATCAAAATAAATGAACTTATTTAAAATTTTAAGAAAAACATTTATTTTTTTACTAATTATTAAAACCTGTCATAATTTTCGTGTCCGTGCTTACAATAGAATTGCTCTATTATATAAAAATCCAAGGCGAAACTTAATTAGTCATGTCCTTGTTTTTTTAAAAATGCATATAAACGAACTAAGTGTCCGGAAAAAGCGTTGGAAATGAGAAAATGTGAAAAAAATGAAAATCTACACAACAACGAATGGGAAATGGATAAAAATGGGGACGACAATGATTATAGCTTTGTTCCAACCGCAGTTTGAAACCTGTTTGAAACTCCTGGAGCATGTGCAGAAGGATTTGCACGTCTTGTCTACTTTGACGTCCCAATCCTTCTGATCATGCTCCAGGAGTTTCAAACCTGTTTCAAACTGCGGTTGGAACAAATCTAATTTTGAACGGATTCACTGTAGTACCGTTGACAGACGATTTTCGGAAATCGGGTAGGAGGGCTAGAAGTTTGTGGCCGTCCAATATCTTTCACCATTTTTCCTGAACGTGTGAAAATTGACCGATGACCTATTGAAAAACATGATATCAGGTAAAAAGCAGCCAAGAAAAAAAATCCTTGTGGCGGATATTATTTAATTTCTTCGGCGTACGTGTTCTTCTGTAAATGACCTTGTTGGATGCCCTTAACGAGGTCCACGTGATAATTTGGCTCCAACTCGTGACTATCACTTTTTGCCACCTTCAAACGTCATCGGGATAGCTCGTTAGGCTCCTCCGACTCCTTTAACGTTGCATAAATGTCCGACATCATAAAATGACAAAAAAAAAAACGAAAAACATTTTTTTAAAACTATAATTAAAGGATAAAATGTCGTAACTCGACTAATGCAAGACTTTTTTTTTGTCCAACATAAATGACACCGGAATTTTGAGTATGAATGGGTAGGTAAAAACCGCAATCATCTTAACGACCACCCCCCTCCCCCCGTAATAAGGGCGTCGGGAATTTTCAAGAAAAAAAAGGGCTTCATTCAGTTTTCGCCTTTTTCGAACCCCATTCTTAAAATAATTTTAAGCGGTCATTGAAGTTTTGCTGAATTTACACCAATTTTAAAGTCTTTAAACGAATTCTTTATACAAAAAAAAATTTTTTTTTGTTAATTTTTTTGAAATTAAGGAATCGTTACGTTTCTGTGCGTTTGGAGTTAACAAGGAGGGGCATTAGCGGGCGAGGACTTTTTCACAGTTTCCTGAAAGGTCCGGCATGCGATGTGAACATTACCCCCGACAGACGGGACGATTAGAGGTAACCCTCGAAAAACGCCACGTTTTCTTTCTGGCTACCGCTAAACGATTGTTCCACTGAATAAACAGACGGTTTTTATTCACTCTTCTCCCATGGCTAAATACGCCTTGTTAATTGCGGTTCTCATTCCCAACTTAAGCCCAGAACCCACAGACGTTAACCCATTTCTCCTTACTAATGGTCACCTTACATGTTTCTCCTGTCTTTTTAACTAATTGCTTGTAAGCATTTCGGCGAAAACAATTTTGCATTTTCTGTTTACTAAAACGGGTCGATCGTGGGAGATTAAAAAAGCTTGAAGTATTCCTACTTCCGATTTCCCAACGAAAGTACTTGTCTAAAATCTGAAAACTAGAATTTACACTTTTTTTCCCCCCTTCTTCTCCCATTTTTGAATTGACCGGTGGTATGCCAGCAAGTTTTCACCGAAAAAAAAGAAATTCTGATTTCTGATTGGCTATTGGCGGCTAGTAAGACCCCACTTTTTGCGGAAAAACTCCCCTCTCTGATCTTCACCGCTAGAGCTTAAATAATGATAGCCTGTGAGGTAGAAAAGACTTTTTTTGGGAGAACACCGTTCAACATAACGCATTTCACCCTAAAGCAGTTGAACATAATAAATCTCTAGTTCACCACAATGCGTTTCGGCATAATGCAATTGAACATAAATCTACCAAAAGTTCAAAAATTTTGAGCATAATGCATCTCAACATAAACCGTTTCTCCATAAACGACTTTTTTCAATAAATGCAACATAAAAAACAAAAAACATACGACATAAATATGCGACATAAAAAAGTGCAAGTCCATAAAAGCCATAAACTTGTTGTTTCGCCATAAAACTGTTTCTGTCGTTCGGGCATGATACATCTCACCATAAACTAGGGACACCTCAAGAGCAAGCCTACTCTCGCTGTTTAAAACTCGATTATGGCGAAACGACAAAAACCTTATACTTGACAGTTCACCATAATGCAATTCAACATAAAGCATCTCACCATAAACTGGAAAAGCAAGCAGGCAGCCAATGGGATCAGCTCGTAGCGAACCAAATACGTACACTCTTTTTTTTAAGGGAGTTGCTCAAGAAATGGTAACTCTTGTTTTCTCTGGAGCCTTCGTGAGTCTTCTTGTTATCCTTGGATCTTTGTGACAGATGATAGTATAATTTATTTCCATTCTTCCTTTTTATGAATTCAAGACGGTTTTTAATTGTTTTTTAATCCGTTCTCTAACCTTCTTAACAAATTTCGCTTCTCACAGGCTTCACATCTGTTTCCTGGCCTTTTTTTTTACGTTCAAAAACTGCTGAGATCATGCGATCTGTCGTCTCCGTGTCCACGAATGTTAACCGCGTCTTTAGCCTTTTCCAAAAAATTCTAATTGGAGTTTTTTTTTCTTCTTCAGGATTCTTTATCTCGGTAAACGCTGTTTCCGGCGTTCCAGACATTAACTCTGTTACGAAACAGACAAACACCTTTTCCTCTTCACTTTATAAACTCAGGAAAGGTACTCTTTTAACTTTTTGGCTCGAAAAGAAGAGCCCGTTATCAAAAACAATTTTCTGATCTGTGAGATAGCCTTGGAAGATGAATACAAGGAGAAACAATAGAGCAAAATATTCATGGAAATAAGATTTTTTATGTCTGATAATTTCATTAAAATCAACAAGAAGTAACCAGGAATGTAATTAAATTAATTCTTACATGAACTTTTTTTCTTTTAGTTTTTACTGTTTTGTTCAACCACGTATAAAATTATGACCTCACGCCGATTTAGCGAATCTAAACTAGGTTTAGATAATCTAGCTGAACCTCTTCTTTTTAGGCCTTCCTCTCAATTAAATGTCAAAAAATTAAAACAAATTAGGTGGACGTTCTGGCGCCCTTTTTTTCGTACCTGAGCACCCTCTGGACATCTGGGTCTAAAAAGACCGAAAATCGGGAAACTCAATTAAGGACCAAAAGCGCCGAACGCCCACCTTTTTTTCCTTCTTAAAAAAATGACCGGTAAACAAAAAAAAGAATAATCGTCCGAGAATAATCGCCACCGGAACTTGCTGATTTAAAAAATCTAAAAACCAGGTCAAAAAATAAATAAAAATTTTTACGCTTTCATCTCTCATTTTCGAAAAAAATGTCTATTCTTTTAAAATATTTTTAAAATATTTTAGCGGTCTTGAGGTGTAATTAAGTTAGCCGGCGATGTGGGTAATGAGCCCACAAAAAGGCTCTTTACGAATTAATTCATCCCTAAAGCGGTTACCACTTAACTGGCCACTAATTGGTTATTAAATGGAAGAGGAAAAAAAAAAGTTGGATTAGGTTTGCAAATTGACGAGCGTAAAAGCGACGGAGAAGAGGGATAAGACGAACTGTTGCCCGAGTGAGGTCTAAGAAGTCCAAATTAACATACAAAGCGCTGATAATTGCCCAAGTTAGACCGTCCGTGTAACCCTTGATAGAAGATAAAAAAATTTAAAAAGAAAATTAAGTTGAAGTTCATTCTTTCTAATCAAACCTAACACCTAATATTTTGGCCCTGTAGTCCATGTTTTTAAAAAAGTTATTTTTCGATTCAAAAATTATATGATTGCTCAATTATTATTAATGACGATCAAGTTATATTGTGGTGGTTAAGTTGGTGGGGACTGTGATTGTCCCTCTAACCGAGAGTTGATTGACATCCGCGGGGCGCTTTACGTGTCCCTAATTGGAACGGATTTCTCCTAAATAATGTAAAAAAAAAGGGGGATTCGACTATTAATTAGTGTTCATTTTTTTTCCGGTTTGTCACAAAAGATTCTCTTGTTCTACGTTTCCGGGAGGGACTTTTCGACCGTCGAAACCGCAAAGATTCATGAATAACGAAAAAAGGCGCTTTATTGACTTAGTTTTGTAGAAAACCACAAAATTGTGGGGAGTTGATAAAAAAGAGCAAGTAACATCCTGTTCTTTTCCATAAAGTCACGGATAATTTGCAGTTCAATGTCTTCCAAATGAGCCGACAGACAATGGGAGATTTTTTTTTGCAATACGTTCGATTGAAAGGTAAGGCTTCAAAAGGTGAGGAGTAGATTGACAGATAAAAAGAGATAGGTTATAGGCTTTTCAAAAATGAGCAGATTTAATTTTCGAAAGCGCTAGGAGGGTCACAAATTTTTGCCTTATTTCTCTATATTCCCCACCTTAGCCTTAATTTTTAAAAAATTTGACAAGGTCGCGTTTTTCTCTAAAAGAGAAAAATTAAAATCGGAAATGTCAAATTAAAACGTTGATTAAGCCCATTTCCGTAATTGGCATATGAATTAATTGGCCCGCCGACAAACGCCTTCCCAAGGAGTCGCTTTAATAAAGACCACCTGCTTCGTAACGTAAAAGCAATTAGTAAACCAAATTAATTATTTTTAGACCAATTATTTTTATTTTTTCGTTTTCGGATAAAGCGAAAAGTTAGACCTCGGAGGGACTTGGACGTAAAAAAGGGGCGCCAGGAAATCACAGGAGGTGGATGACCATTTTACGAGAAAAAAATTATCAAAAAAAGTTTCATTCAAGAATACCTGGGATGTGAATGGACCTTGAAAAATGCGATAATCTTCCAGATTTCTCAATGATTTTTTCTGTTAAATAAAATAAAATAATTTGGCTTCAAGGTAGGAATTGATTAAAAAATGGAGGACAACTAAAGATGTTTATAATATTTGGGTTTTAGAGATCCTTCCCATAGGGTCACAGTGACCTTCGTGCCTGCCGGCCGTCCTTCACACCTCACAGGCCTCCACTAAAATTTTTTAAAATAACTCTTTTCATAGGTATCTCTAGGTACAGACTTGAAAAAAAAATTCTTTCAATTGCACATGAGATTGACTATAATTGTGAGAAAGGAGGCGAAAAGGGATGTTTTTGACAAAGATTGGAATGAAACGTGCTATTAAATCGCGATTTCTGGATGTCGTGAGAATGAAAGAAAGGTTGGGACAAAAAGTTGAAAAAAATCCACCCCTAAATCCTTGAATCTTTGGACGGTTGGTAGGTAAGGAGTGAGGGGGTAAACAACTGTAATGGAAACGTAGAAAATAAATTGCTATTTCATTTTGTTTCGAGGATGAGCGTTTTAATGGTGTAAGTGGGGACTCGAGAATCCGTCATTAGATGTAATGACACCGAGTCGGACTCCTCCTCCACCATAACCCCTCTCCTTTCTCGAAAGCCTCTCCGCCCTTCCAACCTCGTCGCGCCCATCCCAGCAATTGTTCGGACCACGACAATCTAATGACAACATGACTCCAATCTCGGGCCTTTTCGAGGTCCCCATTTCATTAACGGTACCATCAAATCGTGATTTACCATCACGGGAACCTTTCACAGTTTTTTCTTCACCAATTTTTTGAGAAAGTATTTGTCTTCAGAAAGTCAAAAAACCTTATTAGGAAAGACTTAAATGCCATTATCTTTACTAGGGGTCAATATTTGCTGAAAGTTTTAAAAATTGAAGGGTAGTGGAAATTGGCTAAAAGTGTTGAGGCTCTAACTCTCGGGGAAAAAGGGCCTTTGGTCATCCGCGACGTCCATTCCCCCACCCTTTGATTTTTCTCTCGAAAACTTGTCGCTCCTCTTCCTCGTAACTCGAGCGTGCATGATTGATCCTCAAGATGAATTTAGATAAGAGACACTTTTCGGGGAGCCGGCGACCAATTACATCGTCGTGTCAAAAGGGCCCCCGGACGGGGGTGTGATTGAGTGGTTAGAGCGCCGGGCGTACAACGCCGGGGGAGGCGGAAAAGAGAGGTTTTCGCCACCCTCATTCTCTATTCATGGCCTGGGACTTGAGCAACTTTCCAATCCTCGCCGCCTTCACTCACACCCCGCCCGAGCCGACCAATACACTTTGGATATTTTATTATTTACACCACTCTTCTTCTAAAACTTTGTTTATATTTCCTATCTTTAGCACAGTTTTAAACTTTACTCCAACCTTCCAAAAGAAGACCCCATTAATACTAAAAAAACTACAAAGCACAGTTTTTGGTACATCTTTGACTTCATTATTTTGGAAAAAAGCCTTCTGCGCGAATTAAGATCGTCGGTTTTTTTCTCTCTCCAAAATTAGAGCAGTCATGGGAATGTCGGAGGTTCTCATTAGCCGGAAAAGCGCACGACTTCTAGAAGGTTTTCTTACTAACAGGAGGACATTATAATACTATTACTCGGTCGGCCTATATTTTTAAGCTTAATGCCCTCTTGTTTTTTCTTTTATCTTCACGACTTTTCCCAGCATCAGAATCGCGATAAACGTTTTAAAAAAATTTTTTAAAGAAAGTTATTCCGATGCTCAGAAAGTTAAACAAGTAATCTCAAGTAAATGAAGTGATATTTCTGTATGAAATATTTGTTCGAAAGATGAGACCATTTACATGATTCATCATTCAAAGAATCCACTTTAAAATCATTTCCTATAATTCGAAGATTAAAACGACTTGATTATACCAAAAAAAAAACCTTACAAAGGTTAAAATAATGCCTAGGTGCAGATTAAATGCCAGTGAAAGGGAGTGGGAACAGTAACAATTATTTATGTTTTTGAGCCTTTGATATGTCACAAGAGGTGGAATTACGAAGGCAATTGGAAGAATATGCCCGGGCATGCTCGCATCACAATTCGAAAAAGGGGGAAATAATAATAGGTTGGACAACCTGCAATTACATTTCATTTTGAGTCCTTTAAAAATTTTTTCTTATAATTCCTTTTTTTTTAGTCGTCGTTGTCTCCTCAAAAGGTGCGTCTTTATAAGAATATCAAAATGTAATTTTTGTCTGGGTCATTAGACGGGGACAGATGCCGGGAATTACAGTGGGATCTCGAAGGGACCTCAAAGACAATAATCAAAAGGAGACAGAAGGACATTTTATTAAAGCGGCTCTTTTTTATGGGGTCGTCTATGTCTCAAAAGGGGTAAGCCCACCCGGCTTCTTTTCTATTCATTAACCACAGAACATTTTTTTACCTAACCCATTTTATTGTCTTTTACCCGCGACTTTTGTCTCCAAAGTTTTTTTCTGTACCCTTCTGAGGTTTTAAAAGGTATAAAATAGTCCTGCTTTTTTTAGGGCAAAAAAATTAAAAGCCTATTTTCCAACTTTCCATATGACTAACATTAATATTTATTTCAGTCAATTATTTCATAGAAAATAATAGAACTATAAATAAAATAAATCGCGTTGTCACAGCGAAGTTCATGAGAACAACTTGTCTTAAAAGCCTTAAAAAATAATTCCCGCACTATATATTTTTCCTTCCATTCTACAAATGGCATGTGTGAAAATTAATAAATCAGCATTTAGTGCACTTTCCCGCGTTCGTATGCATGAGGGAAAGACAAAGAAAAGATAAATAAGAAGGCGCACAAAAAAGGCCGCAATTCGTTTTCACAGCTAATTAAAGTCTTACTGAGATACATAATAATTAGAGACGTCAATCATAAGGGAAATAAATTCAGAAGCTACAGAGAACGTCATGTTTGACTTTGGGAAACATCACACTTGAGAAGGTGTTCGAAATTTCCCTCGCCCGTCGTCCATAACTTATAATTTCAAAATGATTAGCTAGGTACGTTAAGTACGATAAAGATTTAAAACTTCAGGGTCTGATATGGTGCAATAGGGCTTAAAAAATAAAACATAAAAAAAATGTAGCTAAAACGGGTGAAATTTGAAGATGGAGAACATCAGAAAATTTCTCAAATGGATTTTCTCGGGCAAAAGAGGAGAACTACCGAAAATCCCGTAAACAGAAGCCTGAAAAGCCCTTTTTTTTAAGTGAGAACAATTTAAGTGGAAAAAATTTGAAAGACAAAAAATTCGAATTTTTTGCTTGTTTAACTTCCTGCAATTTTTTTGTAAAAAAACTTTTAATTATTATTTTTTTAGTAGGGAGAAATTTCATATTTCTACCCATTACGAGAGGCACAACCGTAGGCCAAAAGCCCTTTATTTCTACCTTGACACTTAAAAAATTTTCAAAAAAAAAACTTAAAAAGTTTTCAAAAAAAAAAAAAAAAAAAAAAAAAAACGTAAATTTAAAAAAGAAAACCCGGAAAATTTTTCGAAAAAAAAAAAAACTTCCCCCTCCCTTATATCTTCCTGTTATACTTCCCTGACTTATACTTCCCTCTGTTATACTTCCCCTGTTATACTTCCTCCTTCCCCTCCATATACTTCCCCCTCCGTTGTACGTCCCCTCCGTTATACTTCCCCCTCCTAAATTGTTACATCTCTTTAAGGAAGTTTTCGTTGGAAGCTCTTCAAACAAGTACTTTTTGTCGAAATTCATTTTCCACAAACCTAAAAATTTTGGGAAAAAACATTTCTAATTCAGTTCGGTTTTTTTACTTAAAAATGTCCTTTTTTAACCTTAATAATGACGAATGACCTCTTTTTTTTACGTTTACCTAATAATTGGAACATGTGTCAAAATGAGGGTTTTTTTGAAAGGGTAACTCATTTACTTAGGACAGATGCGAGAATAATGCGGTTAGTACAATTTTCCATACTTATCCTCCCGTGGGACCTTGAAAAATACAAAAAGGGTGGCATGCACTTTAAAAATAATATTCCTAACAACCCCAAAATGCCTTTTTCTTTTCGTTCCCGACATTAAGAAAAGGGGCATTTGCGAAGAGTGACATGCAATGGGACAGAAATGATCGTTAACCTTTTTTCTTTTTTTTTTCACTCTCCCATGAACAAAAATATCAATAAAAGAAAAAAATGCTTCTCCTAATGTATTCTAAGTACCAAAAAATATGCGGGCTAATTTTAATTCGAGTAAGAAGTTTTAAAAGCGTGTGTGGTAACCCAAACGACCGCCTGATGAGCTTCGAGATTTGATTAGTCGTAGATCTAATATTTTTTACCAGACTTTCTTGTCATCTAACTTTTTGTATCATCTCAAAACTCATTTTTGAAGCAATTTGGAGTATCTTTTTTTCCTCTTTTGAACCTAATCTAGAAAGATTATGTTGGAAATTTAAAAATGGATTATTATTATTAACAATGGAGTATGATATGTTTGGAAGGGCGGAAACGTTGTTTTAGATCTAAGCCCGATTTAATTACCAAAAGGGGTGGACGATAAGTCGAACAAAGAGCAACAATGGGCGTTGTACACAAGTAGATGTAATCAACAAACCCACAGAATCTACATAAGGGGGATCACTAGCGAACAAATACACGGTTATCCCACCCACTCAGTCCTTAATCATCGCTCTACGATTTATTAACCGGAGAAAATAGCGAATTATACGAAAATTTGGATTTAAAACTGGTTTTTTGGGTAATCAGGAGGTTATTTTTAGACTTCCATGGTTCAGAATGTATTTGGGAGGGCCCGGGTTGTTTAAGGTGTCCCCAACCAAACAAAAAAAAAGGCTTTTCGGCTTTTTCTACCCCTTTTGGCCAAAAAAAAGCTTGTAACCAGATTTTTGGATTTCTCGGTTTTTGGGGGGAGAAACCTGTTGTTCAAGTCTAAAAATCCCTTTTTATCGATTTACGGAAGTTTATAGAAAGGAAAAACGTGGGTTTTTCTTGGTTAAAGGTGATTTCCTCTCCCTTCGGCTGAAAAACTCTCTTTTTGCCAGGTTTTTGGGTTTTGCCTTCCTCTTTTGAGTTGGAATACCATTTTTTACCGAATTTTTAGGAGTTCTCAATTTTAGCTAGTTTTCTCTATGTTTGCTAGAAACCTCCTTTTCAACAAATATTTTTGGTTTGCCTCGGTTTTTTCGCTCAAGAAACCTCTAAAAAAATTTAATTTCATTAGCGATTTTTTTTGGCATAAACTCCTATTTTACCTACTTTTGGCTTTTCCATCCCTTTCTATCGAAAAAAAACCTTTTTACCGCATTTTCAGAAATTTTGCTGCGATTTTACGTTTCTCATCATATTTAGAGCATTTTCCCCAACGTCTCCTCAAAATTTAACAGCCTGGGTGATGGAGGTTAATGCCTCTCAATTTAAATTTTGCCTCCCATCAAAATCTTGTAAATACGCCACTGTCTTGGCCTTCCACGTTCGCCTTTAGCGTTAGAATATTTGCTAAAAGAGAAACTCGATCGAATTCTTTCCTTGAGAACATGTGCAGTGACTTGGCATCATTTAATAAAAAAAACCATGTGCTTCACTTCACAGTTCACCAGTTACAGAAGCGTACTTTAAAACAAACAATAGCCCATACAATCATAACGGTTAAACGCGATCCCCTCTTTTATTATTTTTCTACCTATGTGGAAAAAAAAAGATCAAAAGGCTCCATTAATCAGTACGTAAGTCGTGTAATCTTTATCATAAGGTGCCATATGTCGACTGCAGAGTTTCTAACTTATCTGAAGATTCAAGGTTGACGATGCTTGAAAGATTATGGGCGGAGACTTAAAAGTGTGAAAGTGGTGGGGGGGTTTTAAGATGATATGGAAACGGTCCAGACGCATACTCCGCCTTGGGAGAAACGTTTCCTCATCCTTCCCACCCAACACGGACTCCCTCAAAAAGGGGGGTTTTCCTCTTATTTGCATACTAAAATGAAGAAAATCCCCGCGTACCCTTTCGACCCCCCCGATTGACATTCTCTCATGCAAATCCTTCGCCCCCTTTTCGCTTTTCCTTCTTCTTTTCCGTCCTCGGTCGGTTTTACATTTTGATTAAGACGCTTTTGCAGGGCCGCACGAGGGAAGGGACTTCTCAATTTAACTAAAACCCCTTCAACTTCCTCAACTTTCCCTCCGACGGCCGGTAAATTGGTTATTACACTTTTTATGCATACTAAGACGCCTTCAAGTACCATGCAAATCATCAACAAGTCCTTTTACCCCCTCCCATCCCACACCTATACAACTCCTCCTTTTATCTTGGATCAAATACATTTTTTACTTCAGAGCATTTGCAATTCAACGAAAATTAAATGCAAACACTTCAAACTTCTTCCATTTTTCACCCCACTCGGATTTTTGTTTCGAAAACTAATCCGTTTTTTATTTACATACTCATGCATAAAGAGCCACGGTAACCAATAAATTACCACATCATCTTCATAATTTTTCCGTATCAATTTTTTTGGAATCACTAGCTTCGTTAAAAATAAAGTTGACTGTAATAAATTTTTTTAGAGTGGCTTCATCTCGTCCGAAGGTATTCTCGTCCTAAAGTATTCTCGTCCTAAAAATAATAGAAAAAGGAAAAATATATAAACTGTATTCTCGTCCTAATAGGCAACGCCCCTTTTTAGGACGAGATGAAAGTAGGACGAGAAGACATTCGGACGAGTGGATTTCAATTTTTATTCAATTTTTTAAATATTATACTTTAATAAAATAGAAATCTTCTCGTCCGCAAGTATTCTCGTCCTAATGTCTTCTCGTCCTAAAACTAACTGCTGCGTCGGAGAAATGCGGCAGCGTTCCACCCCCGCAAGTCACGGTCGGTTTGTTTGTTTATTTTTGCGAGGATCAGCTCGTTTTATGACACAAGGGGGTTAATTTTTTTCCTCTCGCGAGGATTTGCTCACCCTGTAGGAGGCTCTGGGATGGATGATGAGCTCGGTAGGCGCAAAAAGGAGTTTAAATTTCCTGGCGTGGAACGCTGCCGCATTTCTCCGACGCAGCAATTTTTGTACGTTAGTTTTAGGACGAGAATACTTTCGGATTAGAATACATTGCATTTAATATTAAGTAATTTTATTTTACACATATTTTTAGGACGAGAATACTTTAGGATGAGAATACTTTCGGACGAGATGTAGGCACTCAAAATTGAAATCCACTTGTCCGAATGTCTTCTCGTCCTAAAAAGGGGCGTAGCCTGTTAGGACGAGAATACAGTTTATATTTTTTTTTTCTATTATTTTTAGGAAGAGAATACTTTCGGACGAGATGTGTGCCCCCATTTTTTTTATACATAAGGTAGAAAACTGCCCTCCTATTCCTAGCTCTTTCAACCAAATTTTAATTTTAAAAATTCATTTCTCCCTTTTTTAAGAACGTTGAACTCCCAACATTGCCCCTTATTCTACGATTTCCTCCGGTAAAGTGGAATTCCTTCACCGAAAATGGTCATTTGGATTTTTTTTTCAAACTTAGCTCTTAACTAGGGCCGTGTACGAAACGAAATAATTTTTCAAAATAAAAATTACTTGAAAAATTGTCTTCCGAAATTTCAGCTTTGCGTGTAGTTAAGGGCCGAGTTGCGGAATTATTTCCCAAGATTTGGAGAAATTTTCAAAATTAAAACCTAAGTATAATTTTTTAAAAGCAAAGGTAAGCAAATTTCTATTTATTTGTCTTGATCTAATTTTGACATTTGATCCTCCACTTCTAGTGGTCTAAAACCGATCAAAAACGCCTTTTTTATTATCGGCCCTCAATATTAATCATGGTCATTAGATAAAGCATTCCCACAAATGTCAAGCAGGAAGTGGGACATCTGTTTTGTCGGAAAACAATTACGGTTAGGCACCTCCGTGTAACTCTTTTGTCCGTTCTCCCCTTTTTTTATAGGTTATTTCGACTTCCAAAAAAACAAACCCACCAAAATTATAATTCAATTAAAAACCTCTATATTCAAGGCACGTATCACCTTTATTGGCTTCGATGTTTTTAGGCTTAAAAAAAATCGATAAGAATCTACACTTCCACACAAAATTTACATTTCGAGGGTTACAATTGACAAAAAGCAGGTGTTGATCAATTATCGATTTTCGAGGGCTTTTTAGGTAGAAATCTTGTTAAATTGATCTCATTGAAAAAAGAGTTTTAATATTAAAATATCCAGAACACGTCAAGTTTATCATTAATTAGGAACGAAGGGCGAGGTTTGAATATTAATAAATTTTACATAAATTTCTCAACAATCAACGTTTATACTTCAAACACAGTTTATTCGGAAATATGGGAGAAAAGAGATGAAGGGGGGAATTCAAATTGGATATTAATAATTCCCCGTGTTTTCTCTTTTAATTGGTTGGACCCCACGGACTTTTTTCCTCCCGAACGCCCATAATGAGGGAGGAAAACGGATTAATTGGACACGTGGAGGGAGGTGGTTGAATCACACGTGGATATTTATCGTCCGGCTAGCGAGACGAGAATCAACAAATTCATACGCCGAATTTTAATAAAAATGTGATGATAGGATCGATAAATACCGGGGGTCATTTTGGTCCTAAAGGGTCCTAAAGACACATTCCAAAAAAGCGTCCATCATGGATATAACATTAACGTTCTTTTGAAAAATTTAAGAAGATTTAAGATTGGACTAGGGAACCAGGGCCCCCATTGTTCTAGCGACGCTATCCTGGAGAGCAGATTTGATCAGCTGGTTGCAATAGTTTTGATTTGGCCCTTAAGAAATTATGATATTATAAAACAGCTTGTTTACTTAAAAGCGTCGAAGATTCTATTGGAGATGAAAGTACATCTGCTCGGCCTTTTTAACAAAAAAAAACCACCTGCCCCTATTTTGTCCTCTAATATTTATATTAACATAATTACTCACTAACTTAATCGATAATAAACCCTTTTAGTTCCGACATCGTTTAAAGCTTTATATAATGGAAGATCTGGATTACCGTTATCGACACAGAAAAACATTTTTTTCCTTTTTAAATTTAAATTTAACAGAAAATCGTGTGAGAAACGGAAGGTTAAGAAGTCGCTTCTAAAAGATACGAGAAATTGAGAGTTTTCTCCTGGGGATTTTTCGAGATGTCGACTTCCCCTCTTTCAAAATCAAATCAACATTTTTATTGGACATTTTATAAGGCCTATCGTGAAATAAAGTTGGTCCAAGTCGTGCTCTACCTTTAAATTAGGATTAAGTCATTTTGAATTAGTTACAGTTTATTTTTAGATTTATTTTCGAACTACATAACCACACAATAGGGTCAAAATGAACAGCGTTTTTATCGAATTTTGTGGCAAAATTTGAGATTTTTAAAACAAAGCATAATAGGTACTTCAAGGTTGGTAGGGAGCTTACAAATTGAAAATTTGAAAGTTCAATTATGAAAATTGTTGTTTTAAAAGAAACGTTCGGAGGAAATTGAACGTCCTTTTTTTCACACGGTTTGAACGAGAGAGGCGTATAATTTTCGTCGGTGGAAAAAGGGGGGCGTCGATCAAAACAAAACAGCTCATTCAATTTGACGGTCTACGTGCGAGTTTGTTCAGATCGTTAACGTAAATACGATGGGAGTGGAATGGAATTTCTGCACGTCCCGATTAGAAAAAAATCCGACGGGTTTCTCCCAATGGGTTTTTTTTAAAAAGGAATTTAAATTTTGCATTTGTTTGAAATTGCAAATACGAGGATAATGGGAGAAAAATTGAGAGATTGTTGCGGTCGGAGAATAAGGGGTCAGCGTAATTCGGCAGGATGTTGAAGAAACCTTTGGTCAAATTACTGGGAACATATGACCCACCCTCCTTCCTCTATCGAAATGTTCCCTCACAACCGTCCTTCGCTGTGCAGGCGTCCAGCCGCAAACACACGACACGATAACCCATTAACGTTGGCCAGCTCGTTAGGACCATCAAAAGTTTTTTTTTTTTCAAACTAAAATTATAAAAGGGTCACCTGGCCGCCCAATATAATTTTGAATGTTGATCAAAAAAATTCTTTGTAAAAACAGTCGACTTGTCAGCAACTCTTCTACTACAGTACTTTCTATTTGAGCCTCTAAATTATTGTGTTACCCTCCATGTTCGGTTTTTGAGCCTTCAAGACCCCGTAGTCGAAAATTGATTCACAGATTGGTCTGTGGTACCGGCTGTCTAAAAGAAAAGTATTGTATTACTCCCCATAATCGGTTTTTTGGGGTCTTCAAGACCCCGTATTGGATAAGCGTAGCCAAATGTGACGATAGGACTGAAAAAAAGGCTGGACGATAAATGGTGAAAATTCGTTCCGAAAATTAAAAAAAAAGGAAGAACTTTCATTTTACGATTCTACGATTAATCATTTTCTTACGTTATTTTCGTAAAGGGCAAATTTAATGTTTTCCACGAACAATAAAGTATTATTTAGTTTGAAAAATAGAAGCGTGCAAGAATCACTTTTTTCAATTCGTTCTGTGTGTTCTATAGTCCACTTTACGGTGGATCGTGACGCAAAATCATTTTTATCCTTGTGAAAGGAAGGCCAATATTTTATTGTTATAAAAAAAGTTAATTTGATTTTTTTTCCACCCCCTTCCTTTTATTCGAGAATAAGAAAAGGGATGTTTAATTCCAAACAGGGCGATTAAGGTTGACGTGAGATAACAAATGCGCTCGTTACTTTTCAATACGTACCCAATTTATCAATTCGATTAACGATTTTGTCATTAATAGATGATAAATAATTGGAAAATGTTAAATTACAATGGAGTTCGAAATCAGAAATTAGAAGGGCTTCAACGTACAAAAGGTCTGTTTATAACGAACCGTGAAGGCTATTCGTCCTAGGCACCAGGCACAGACCTTCACTAATTATTTTCAATTGGAAAAACATGTCTTAAAATTACGAATCCAATCATTTTTCTTCCATAATAATGCAAATTGACATAAATGCATGTTTTATTGTATTCGGCGCAGATGTGACCGTAGAAAAGGGATATTTTACCTGCACAGACAATTGGCCATTTTTTTAAAGTTATTACTGTAATAAATACGTTTTTGGATGAAATTGTCACAGACATGCAACTTAACATGTCTGCTTTAATTTTTTTTATTCGAGTGGAAGGTGTTGTTCTCGTTGCCTTTATTTCTTTCATGGTTTGACTGACCCAAAAAGGGTGATGGCTCAAAAAAGAAAAAAAAAAATTCAAATTCGCCAATTTCGAACAAAACGCGCCTTTTCTTGGAAAAAGCTATGTCTAGGTTTCTTTTAACTTCCTTAAAGAAGTTATTGTGATACCCTCCACTTATGGATCTTAAGATCCGAAGAATATAGATCTATACCGATCTCAACTTTGTCTGTGGTTCCGGCCGGCCGGCCGGCCGTAGCATTTTTTTCCGGCCACAGTTTTCATCCGATTTTCACCAAATTTCTGAAGAAGAACGTAACGAGGGCGATTTTGAATTTGAAAAAATGGCGGAGATGTCTGTTTGAAATTTTAAAAAATTCGCTGCGGCCGAACCGTTGGTCCCATTTTCACCAAATTTTCACCAATTACTCCTTATATTTTAAGAATTTTTGGTGTAAAAAATTGCCACTTTTTTTATAATAATTTTTTTTAGTAGGGAGAGTTTCGTACTTCTACCCATTACGAGAGGCACATCCCTAGGCCAAAGAGCCCATTATTTCTACTTGACACAAGGAAAAATTTTTGAAAAAAGGACTTAAAAGAAAAAAAAAAAAACTCCCTCCTCCCTTATACTTCCTCTGTTATACTTCCCCTCTGTTATACTTCCCCCTCCGTTATACTTCCCCCTCCTATATTGTTACTTCTTTAAGGAAGTTTTCGTTGGAAGCTCTTCAAACCAGTACTTTATTTACCCAACTAATAAATCTAGCAGGTGGCAATTTGTCGATAGCCATACGATAAAAAAAATTTAAGTTAGCCCAACAAACATGTGCCTCTCCCAGTTAATTATTCAGTATTATCAACG
Organism: Orius insidiosus; assembly: GCA_014119065.1. Taxonomy (NCBI): domain Eukaryota; kingdom Metazoa; phylum Arthropoda; class Insecta; order Hemiptera; family Anthocoridae; genus Orius; species Orius insidiosus. The sequence goes on along the minus strand of JACGAQ010000312.1, from coordinate 64,030 downwards.
CTTCCTAAGAGCGCATTAGTATTCCCGTATCTAATTTAATTAACTGCTCTACTAAACACGGACTGTATTCAAATTAGGTAACCAAGGGAGCTTTAGGGAGGCAATTTTTATAATAAAGTTATAAAATATCCGTTTAGTAATCAATTCAAATTAAACTTGTGGGCCATTTTTTTTCCACCCGAACGTGTTAAGTAAAGAAAGAAGCGCACCTGCCATTCAGGTAACAGAAAAAAAAAGTTTTGAAATTAGAATAAAAACGCTCCCCAAAATATGAAGAAATCAATTTTCAAAACTAAAATTGAGTCATCTAGGAAAGCTCTAGAAGGGCGACAAAATTCTGCCTCTACCCTCACCGTCAACTTTAGACTAAATTTTATGCCATAATTGAAACGTTAAATCTCATTTTTCAGGTTATCGTGAGATGCGTTGAGTGTTAAAGAGTAAGAAATTACTTTTTTTTCTTAGATTATTTTGTCTGAAGGCTATCTGAAATATGCATAATGTGGTGATATAGTATGATGATAAAGGGAGGATTTGGTTAGAGTACTTTGAGTAAAGTAATTTTCCAATCCGTGCACATCACCCCTTTTCTCATCATTATCATCCTCGAGAACGGGCATATAAGAGCATGAACGAACGTATAAAACATGCCCATATGCATGTAAATCAACATGCCTTGTCTTCACTTCTTTATAAACCACTTAAAGTCTCCGTCCTTCGCCCGTCGTTTTCAAACTCTCCGTAAACTAGATTAAGTCGAAAACGTGTGAGAGACAAAAACCCCCCTACGGTTTCAACCTTCTTTTCATATGGAAACAGTAGGAAAACAACTCGGAAACAACTGACGAGTTAGTAACACGAGAAGGGCTTTAGACTGTTAAAATCTGAAAAGGGGAGAGGCGACACGAGTTGAAAGAGATTCTCATCAATACTTTAAACGGGACTTCCATCTGCGCCCTTTTTTTTCCTTCTAATATTTCATTTTATCTCACTCTCATTTTAACACTCAATACATCTGACATGAGCCTGAAAAATCAGATTTAACATTTCAATTATGCCATAAAATTTATTATGGTCCATAATACCGTCTAATGAAAGTCAAGTAAAAAGTGTAGGAGAATGAAAAATAAGGAAATAGTCCACCTGATGAGGCGTATTACGCCGAAACCGGTCGTGGAATATCCGTTTTTTCATTCTTTCTCCCTCTGTAATTTTTAATTGTAAGTAAAAATTTATTATGCCATAAATTAGTTCAATTTGCCATAATAAAGAGAGATAAGGCAGAATTTTGTGCCCTAGATGCTTTCCTACATGAATCAATTTAAATTTGGGTAATTGATTTCTTCATAATTTGGGAATGCGAAATTCGCTACGTAGCCCTTTTTTCAGTTTTGCCTTCCCTAAATATGATGAAATCTATTTTTAAAATTCAAATTGGATCATTTTTGAAAGCCACAAAATTTTACTCTCTAATCCTTATCGTCCTCCTTATCCTTAAGTTTCTGATAAAATAAAATATGAAAATTTTTCTTTTTATGAGTTGGAAAGGGTGCTAAGAAAGTGCTCGAAGGTTAATCACGGTCCTAGAGAGAGAGATCGTGGGAGCAACAAGTCCGAGAGAACTCGCAGAGGGGCCAATTTGATCCGAAACTCACAGAGAGGCTTAAAGGAGAAGCGGCGACGTGTTATTTCCTTGTAATGGCCCCTCTCAGATGGGATCTCGGTAATTGACTTACGTCGAGAACCTCTCCTCGTTCTCCCAATCAATTTGTCCGCCTTTACCGATATCGTTAATTGAAGGCAGATGCCCGGGCATCTGTTCCTGTTTACCCTCGGACCCAATAAAACCCACCCCCTCATGATCCTTTTTAATAAGTCGGAAATGCCGCGTGATACCAATCCAAATAACGTGCTTATGTACATTTTCAGGGGGGAAAGTGACAATTTGTTAATTCGTAACGCGCCGTTGGCTCTACATTAACAATAAATCACGTTTTATTGCTTTTTTTGCGGTATCGGTTAATTCCACATGTGACTTTTCACATAAGGCATTTACAGCTTGATATTTTTTCTGTTCAGTCATTAAGGATCAGACTCCCACACTCATTCATACGTCAAGGCGCCTCGAAACTCTCAAAGGAAAAAGTTGATGGGATATTGCGGTTGTGTTTTTTTCACTTTATCATTCTTATTTGATTTAGTGGTCTTTCATTCTTCACTTTACCAATCTTTTATTGGATTAGTGGTCGTTCATTGATTCATTTTTTTCGTCTTTTATTTTTCTTCGGTGGTGAACCGATTTCCAGTTTGTTTTGTAATTCAAACTAAATCAATCCAATCATGAAATGGGGAAACATTTGACCACAGAAACCTCGCTCATATATTTTTTGATTTATTTTATTTAAATGAGTAGAAATCTGATTGCTTATTACGTTTTCTTACGTATTCAGAATTATTATTTTCATTTTACCATTAACAAGATCAGAAAAGTTTTGTTACTCCGAAAAAATTCCAAGGAGTTACTATTAAAGTACTGGATTGAAGAGCTTCCAACGAAAACTTCCTTAAAGGGACGTAAAATTATAGGAGGGGGAAGCATATAGGAGGGGAAGTATAACGGAGGGGGGAGTATATGGGAATGGAAGTATAATGGTGGGAGAAGTATAAGTCAGGGGGAAGTATAACGAAGGGGGAAGCATAAGGGAACGAAAGTATAACGAAGGGGATGTATAAGGGAGAGAAAGTATAAGAGAGGGGAAGTACAAGGGAATATTCCGGGTTTTTTTCTAATTTGCGCTTGTTTTTCTTAAAAATTTTTATGTTCTTTTTTTCCGAAAAAAGAACTGAAAAATCTTCTTCTTTTTTTTCGAAAATTTGTCTAATGTCAAGGTAGAAATAATGGGCTCTTTGGCCTAGGGATGTGCCTCTCGTAAGGGGTAGAAGTATGAAATTTCTCCCTACTAAAAAAGTTAATAATTAAAAAGTGGCAATTTTTTTACACCAAAAATTCTTAAAAAATATAAGGAGTAATTGGTGAAAATTTGGTGAAAGGGGGAAAGTTAAAAGGGGATAAAACTAAAGAATAAAACCTGTGTGGAGGTATAAAACAAAATAAAACCAGTTAAAATGTTAAAATTGAGAATAAAACAAGTTAAAATGTTAAAAAACGAGAATAAAACAGTTAAAAGGGTATAAAACCGGTTAAAATGTTAGTAAATCGGGAATAAAATTGTTTCAAAAATTTTCCGGAGCAATGATCAGAACCTACACTAAATTTTTATTGAATTTGGTGTTCACCAAGACTGTTCAAATGAGAAGGAAAAGTTAGGCTAAAAAGGACGGCTGGATGGTACAACTTTCAGCTAGCGATTAGTGTTCTTTAAGTGAAGTCCGGAGAAGGGTTGTCATCAGATAAAATTAGCTTGACGGATAGGGAATTTTATTAAAATAGGATTTCAACTCCGAAGGTATGGTTAAAAGTTTGAAGAATAGTAATTAGAGGTAAGAGTGACTACCGCTCATTTGGGATTCACTTTATTTGACTTTGTAAGTACTTAAGCCATCCATCAAAACAATTTGATATCTCGTCCGGGATTATAATCGAAAAGGTCTCGGGGTGGAGAAAGGGGGCCTTTATAATATATCCGATTTGAGGAAAAGCCGCAATTATAGAGTTTCTTAATCATAGACCGCGGTTCTCTCTTATCTAGTCGGCAATGCAAATAGTCGAGAAAAGGGAAGGAAGTACTCGAAGGGGAGACCTCCACGCTCTAAACACCGCCCCTAAAACTTCCGAAATAATGGAAAAATAAGACGTCTTGATGGCCCAGGTTAGACTTTTCAACACGCGAACGTTTTTTTCATGTTTATTGAACACTTTTTGAATCTTAAACATATGGCTTCTATTGAAAACAGTTCTAAAATTGTACCAGGCAGAGCATGACGGTAAAATATAGAAAGAAAAAAAAACTCCTAATATGGGTCTTCCTTTATATTTTGTCATATGCTTTACGTGAAAAAGTCCGCCTCTATAATCAATTTTTTTCCTTCTGTTTTATTCGAGTTATTTAATTGCTATGTTTGATCTAAAACGGTTTTTTATAACTGTTATTCCGACCTTTTAATTTTGTTTCTCGTTTTCGGATGGGGAATTAGACTGAATTGTTGGGAGGGGACCAAAAATGGGAAAAATGTTTTTAAAAAGTTCTGGTCTAGACAATGATTTGTTTATTGAGAGGCGACCCCCTGGTTCATCCCGCTCCCATTTGGTGTAAGCCAGGGAAAGTATAACGAAGGGGGAAGTATAAGGGAACAAAAGTATAAAGGAGGGGGAAGTATAACGAAGGGGATGTATAAGTCAGGGAAAGTATAAGGGAACGAAAGTATAACGAAGGGGGAAGTATGAGGGAGGGGAAGTATAACGGAGGGGGAATTTTTTACCGAAAAATTTACCAAATTTCTTTGTTTTCGATCAATTTTCCAAGCTTGTTTTTTCGAAAAATTGTCAAAGTTTTTTTTTTAATTTTCCGAGTTTTTTTAAATTTTCCGAGCTTTTTATTTTGTTAGAATATTTTTTAAGTGTCAAGGTAGAAATAATGGGCTCTTTGGCCTACGGATGTGCCACTCGTAATAGGTAGAAGTATGAAATTTCTCCCTACTAAAAATAATAATAATTAAAAAGTGGAAATTTTTTACATCAAAAATTCGTCAAAAATATAGATTTAGATTTAGGTTAATTAGGGCCCTGTGCACTCCGACCCTGATGGGTCTATTGTGCGCGTCAAAAATATAAGGAGTATTGGTGAAAATTTAGTAAAAATCGGACCAACTTTTCGGCCGCAGCGAAATTTTTAAAATTTCAAACAGACATATCTCCGCCATTTTTTTGAAATTAAAAAATCGCCCTAGTTAGTTTCTTGTTCACCGACTAAAGAAAATTTGGTGAATATCTGGTGAAAATCGGTTGAAAATTGTGGCTGTAAAGTGTTTCGAAAAACAATGCTACGGCCGGCACCACAGACAAAGTTGAGATCGGTAAAGATCAATATTCGATTTGACCCTCTGGGGTCTTGAAGACCCTTCCCCAAAAACCCGACGTCGAGGGTATCACAATAACTTCTTTAAGGAAGATAAAAAATCATATTTTGGGAAATTTTTGGGGAGAACAAAACTTTCACGATAATTATGTGAGGAAGATTCGGTGAAATTGTAATGAAAATTCGGAGTTCTGGAAAAAAAAATGGCAACCTCTTGAATCAATTTAAATAACCTCTTGGCGAGAGTATCACAATAGCTTCCTTTTGTAAAAGTTTAAAAAGAAGACAGTCATAAAGAAGCTCATTGTTGTTTTAAAAAACCAATAAGAGACGAAATAAAATACTAGGAAAAGAACAGATTGGTGGTTTATTTCTCCTTAATAATTCCATTTCCGACCGAGAGTGTAATTGATTCCATTACGAGGAATATACGCGGGAGAGAGGCGAGTACTAAGAGAAGTTAATGAAGCGTCGCCACATATGTGCCATGCCCCTTAATAGACTAATGTCCAATCCCTACCATAGCCTACTGAATCACCTACTTACCACTTATCCCATTGTTCCCATTGTTGGCCCTAATGTAACGAACATTTCGCCCGAAGAGGTTAAAATTATCGATTTTTAATTATAATGGATGTAATAGTCACAATTTGGTTAGATATTTCGGGTTAACCGAAATAATGAAACGCGGAGGTTCTCTCTCACGATAACCGCCCCGCGGATCTCTCCATTTCATATCGAAAGAACGAATCTTCCCGTGGCTTCTCAATTATCGCCCGTGTTCGCTCCGAAACGGATTTTCGCCCTCCCCTCTCCCGAATTATCATCTGGTTTAGATTATTTATTCGAGATTGTTTTCCCGTCCATGTACTTTCCCATCGAATTACATTTTTCTCTTGGCCCGCTATTAATTCCGTGTTATTTGATTTCGATTCCTCGTTATGCCGTAACGAGTTCTTTTCTCCATTCGCGCTCTCTTGACTCCTTAAGTGTGACCAGTTGCGGTGGATTCTATACAAAAAAGATACTTAACTCTTTATATACAATGAGAACAAAAACAAAAGCTATTATTGCGTATGAATAAAAAAGGGCTTTTTATAATATGTCTAAAATTATAGGGGCAGATGGATAAATTCATATTTTATAACAATACCGGCAGGAGGTAACGGTCATTAAAAAAAACTAAGAGACCCTACATCCGCGTCACTAACTTTTAAATGACACTTGCGATTTTGGCATTGTAACTTAAAAAAAAGTTTTTCTATTGTTTTCTAACACGAACATCCCCTTATTAAGGCGAAACCTTTGGAGTTATATTTAGCCAAATTTTTTTTGGTTAAAAACAACTCTTGGGATTTCTTATTGGAAACAAATCTTTTGGAACTTTCAGTTTCTTTCCTAAAGTCGACGGAGTTCGGGAAAAAAAAGAGGGTGGGGATCTCTAATGACCAGTTTAGATGTTGGGGATCGATAATCCCAGGCTCCAAAGGATAGTTTCTCCTCTCTTCCCCTCGCCTACGACCCACACACACGAGAAATCCCGGAAACTTTTATGCATGGCCAATAAATCGTCGCTAGTAAAACCACCCTCCCGAATGTTTACTCCCTCGCATGGAACCGCCTAATGGGATAAGCGGATCCCAAGAGCCCGAATTTACATTCATTCTTTCTTTTTTCCCTCCGCAACTTTCCTTGATTTATATGCTTTTATAAGTTTTCCTCTTTTTTTTCCAAATTGGCCCCGATTTAGTACCCTCGATAGGAACAATCACTGCATGTAAACTCGTATATCGATCCGAAATCATAAAAGCCTTTCAATATTGAATAAAACGCAAACCGACAGCCAATCAAAACTGGAATGAATATTTCATGCTTGTTGTCACGATCTTTGATCAGAATTTACCTTTTTTACGTGAATATCAAATCAAAAAGAAATTTTTATAGATCAATGTTTTTTTGACATTTTCCGATAACGATACTCTATTGTCACATAATTTTATTTAACAAATAAAACCTTGATTTTAGACAAAGGTAGAAATAATAAACCAATGTGTAAAACTTTCGATCGTTTAGTAGCACATGTACTCGAAATGATTGAAATGCAAATGAGTTAAGTCGGAAGCGATAACAAGTGTTCCGCGAGTGGAAAGCAAAACCAGGGATTTAAGTCGGTAGGGTGATAATCGCATCTAAAAGGGGGGTTCGACACTCCGTAATAGATGTTGATTTGTCAAGGGGGTCGTTTTGTCTGCCCGCTATTCACTCCCTAATCAATAAACCAATTTGAAATAGGGAAAAAAATATAAATAAAAAAAGAAAGCTGCTACAGTTCAAAATGGGAATCCGCCCGAGGTTATAATTCCGTTGGTTTTGAACGGTGAAAGGGCGAATTGCGGCTTTGGCACGTTTCAACAGTCTTATTGAAAAAAACACTTAATAACTTCAACATTAAATCCTACTCTCTTTTCTCAATAACGACTCTTACTCAATTTAATCCAAACTTAAAGAACAAAAAAGGGAAAACAACATTAGAAAACAGTTAAAGAGGGAATAAAATAGTTGGAAAGGATTAATTACAACGGGCACCAACCTTATCCAACCCTTATTATTCGGTGAAGGGGTAGATCCAGTGCATCCGAATTTTCGGGTGTTTTCCTCAGTTTTTCCCCCAAGAAATTCATGATCGTTTCCTACTATTAGTCTGCCTTTTTACCAAATTTTGTTTGCAAATCCTCGGTTTTCTGGCGCATAAACCCAAAATTTAAGGTATTTTTCGTTTTCCTCGGTCTTTTTTACCACATTTTGTGCATTTTTAGTCCTTCAAATCACCTGTTTCTTTTGTTTCCTCGATTTTCCGCTAAAGAGCAACCTATTTCGCCACATTTTAAGAAGTTTTTCCCAGGTTTTGGGAAAATCCCGAGTTTCAAGATTTTGCTAATTAAAGATACACCTCGGGCGATTCAATGCCCATGAAATGGAAAAAAACTGTTGAAAAGAGAAAAAACTCAAGAAGTGAATTATTGAAAAAGGGAATAAAATAGTTAAAGTACTGGTTTGAAGAGCTTCCAACGAAAACTTCCTTAAAGAGAAGTAACAATATAGGAGGGGGAAGTATATAGGAGGGAAGTATAACGGAGGGGATGTATAAGGTAGGGAAAGTATAAAGGAGGGGGAAGTATAACGGAGGGGGATTTTAACTTCCTCAAGAAGTTACTGTGATACCCTCCGACCCCCTGTTACTAGAAAAGGGTCTTCCAGACCCCGTAGGATAAATCTGATAAGTGATCTTTGCCGATCCTGACTTTGTCTGTGGTGCCGGCCGTCCGGCCGTCTGGCCGTCCGGCCGTCCGGCCGTCCGGCCGTCCGTCGCCACTTTTTCCGGAACACTTCACGGCCGCAATTTTCATCCGATCTTCACCAAATTTATACACAAGCTTCCTTTCACAGAAATCTTGAAAATGACGAGAGCTTTTTTCGAAATTTTTCAAAATGGCGGAGATATGACTGTTCAAAGATTTAAAATGAGCGCTGTGGGCGTACTGTTGGTCCGATCTTCACCAAATTTTCACTAAACATTCCTTGAATTATTTAAAAATTTTCCATGTTTTTAAAATTTTAATTTTCCAAAATTTTTTTTACTTAATAATTTTTCTAGGCAGAAATGTGAGTCACTTCGCCGGCTCGAGGGCGGCCTCTCTTTGGCTAACCGTACTGAATTTCTACCTTGATATAAAATTTTCAAAATAATTTTTTTTTTTTTTTTTTAACTTCCTCAAGAATTTTTTAACGGAAAATAAAATGGCGATTTATTAGGTACTTAATTTTTATTTTTTTTTTTCAAAAAACAGAAAACGAACAACAAAAAATACCTAAAATTTCTAACTTCCTCAAGACTTACTGCGATACCCACCAAATTTATTTCACAACTTTTACAAAAATTTAGTTCTCCTACTTAATGCTTCCTCCTCCTGTATCCTTGAGGAAGTTATCGTTGGAAGCTCTTCAAACCGGAACTTTTTGTTATAATTTTCCAAGTTTTTTTTCTTTTTCGAAAAATTTTCTAAGTTTTCTTTTTATTTCGAAAATTTTCCAAGTTTTCTTTTTATTTCGAAAAATTTTCCAAGTTTTCTTCTCTTTTTTTTTTTCAAAAAATTTTTAGTTTTTTTGTCAAAATTTTTTTTTGGAAAATTTTTCGAGTTTTTATTTTCCTGAAAAATTGTTTAAGTTTCGAGGTAAAAATAATGGTCTCTTTGGCCTTATGGATGTGCCTCTCGTAATACCAGAAGTATGAAATTTCTCCCTACTAAAAAAAAATTATTAAAAATTGGCAATTTTTTTCAAAAATACCAAAATTTGTAAAAATATAAGGAGTAGTTGGTGAAAATTTGGTGAAAATCGGACCAATGCAACGGTTCGGCAGCAGCGAATTTTTAAAATTTCCAACAGACATATCTCTGCCATTTTTTCGAAATTCAAAAATCGCCCTCGTTAGGTACATTCTTTTTCACCGGCCGGCCGACCGGAACCACAGACAAAGTTGAGATCGGTGTAGATCCATATTCGAATTTACCCTACGGGGTCTGGAAGACCCCTCCTCAAAAACCCGACGACGAGGGTATCACAATAACTTCTTTAAGGAAGTTACAAAGGGAATGAAACTTCTAACAAGGGAATAAAATGGTTAAAAAGCGTTAAAATACGTCAACTACGGGTTAAAAAAGGTATAAAACAGAATAAAACCTGGACCACTAAATTGATGACTCGTACTATTTATTTGATTTATTGCCTGATGTGTTACAATAAAGCCGTAATAGTGACGAAAAAAAAAATGAGGGGAGGGAACAAAACAGTGGATGTTTTCTTTGTCTTGGACAGCTGCGTGAGGGGCTTAAACTTTAAAGTTAATGATTATTAGATTGACGTAGATTTCCACCCTAATTTCCCTTAATCGATTAATTAATGAAGAAAGGGGTTGTTTTTTATGAGGCAGTAATAATTCTTTGTCGAAAAAGATTCGCCCCCTTATTTTTAATGGAGAAGGTTGAGATTTTTGCGAAGCCGATTTGGCCAATAAACCTTCACTTAAAAGCTTTTTTATCGTCGGAAAACCTAATTACTTTTCCCTCCCTACTCTTTGTCCACTCCGAGGGGGACCCTCCTCTTCTCGCCCAATCCTCTCACTCTTTCTCCTTCGTTTACTTTGATTACCCCCGAAACAAATTCAATACAAAGACCTTTCAACTTCAAAAAAGGACCTCTTAGAAATAAAAGAAATAGAGAAACATTGCCAGGGGAATAAATTAAAGGGAGTTCTTTCCCCCTGTTTGCATCCCGAAAAGCTTTTTACTTTTCCAGTTTTGTATAAAAGTTGGAAAATTTAATTTATCCACCATGGAACGACCTGTCCTTCTTCAAAAACTGCTCTTTCTTTTTTAAACCATAGTTTTCACACTTTAAGTTAAAGAGCTCACTTTTATTTTGACTATTTTATTCCCTTTCTAACCGTTTTTTGCGCTCTTATTACAACTTTCTATCTTTTTTATCCCCTATTTTTATTATATTTAATTTTTATCCCTTTTTTACCATTCTTTACATTTTTTAAATAAAAAGAAATTTTTTTTCTGAATTCGCTTATGATAATCGCTGCTCTTGTTATTGAGACAGTCGCCAACATTTTGGTCGAGGCGTCCTGAAAATCGCGTTTTATTCCCAAAAAAATTCAAAAATCCACTTTGAAATCCAGCCCTAAAATATACGAGTCTGTTTCAAAAAGCGTAAACTAAAACCATCCGTCTGTATAAAATATATTAGTTTAGTAGGAGGATGACCTAGATAAAGTGTTAAAAAAAATTTAATTTTGTAAGAGATGAAAAAAAAGCTAAATTTTCATCCCCTAATCCAGAAAAAGACAGTAAAAAAAGCAATTTTTTTTTTTTTTTTTTTTTTTTTTTTTTTTTTTTTTTTTTTTTTTTTTTTTTTTTTTTACCAAGCACAACATGCAAATGGGAACGTTTCAACCAACTCCGGAGGCACGATTGTATTTTTAAAAGCCCTCCCCCGCCCAAAAGGACTTCGCGATAGCACGCGGAATAAACGAAACAATTTATAGTCATTCGACTCCCTTTTGTAAAAGGGGTTTTGCCTCGTGGGGAAAAAAAATTGCGTTTTTTTTTATCACTCCGAACAGGAAGAGTTATGTTGTTAGGACAATGGTTTCACCCTTTGTCCCTTCCATACTCCCGCTAATATGCTTTCCCTCCAACGAGTCCTAAATGCTTCACAAAATTCAGATTTTTTTTATCCCTCTTCTCTGTCCCTCAAAACCATGACTAAACGTATGAATAAAGGAGGAAATAAATCAACCTCGGCACCCTCATCACGTGACGCACGATAGCCTCTATATTTACCATTCACACTTAACAATTATTACCTCCCCTAATTCAAGTGGGTGGAATGGATTTTTTAGTTCTAGAAAAAAGTTTTATCGATGGCTTTTCTTCTCAGGTAAAGTGGGTCTGATTCAATCGAGTAAAGGGCTGGTTAGGGGATGTGCCACACTGATTGACTATTAGTGGTGTGTTGTGCGAGCTAAATCACTGGCATTCACCGCCCTAATTGCTACCTCTGCTGCTTTTGTATTGAAATGATGCATTTCCAGAAGAGAAAAAGAAAAGTTTTTATAGCATAAATTTGCGATTTAAGAAACGTAAAAGTGACAAAAGACGTAAAAACGAAAGTTGTTTTTTTTCCCCTCGATATGGTAATGTAAGAGGGTCACTTTTTTCGTGAGCTTCAGAATTGAGAAAGAGTTTTAGAAAGGTTCTCTAATAAATAGCTTAGACAGATGCTTTGAAAAGAGGTGGGAGGTGGGCGAAAAAGGGAGGTTGTTTTGCATTTGGGGCGGGATTCACTTTGCTCCTGATAGGGTCACTTTCCCGGCTAAAATATACACAAGTTGGGCAAAGGCAAAACATTTCAAGGGGAGTCTCTTAAGGGGGAATCCGAGCCGACCCTTCCCCGTTTGCAAAATTTACTAACTTCCCTTTTCCTTTTCGGCTTCTCCGAGGGTGAGGCGGAGGGAGCCCTTAGCTCTCCGGTCATTTTCTATGTAGGAGAAAACCATTGCCCCTGATATGCGTCATTGCCTTTCTCATTTACTTCACATTACTCAAGAAAAACCAGAGGCTCTCACGCTAACCGACTCAAAACTACCCAGTTTAGTTTTCATATTTCACCTTGACTTCAAACCTAACGACAACTTGAATCAAGTAAACTTTTGCGTGATCCCTACCCTATTTCAAATCTCTAAAAGTAAAGAATCGCACCTTGTTATTCATAGCATAATTTACCTACCCGCCTCCCGTAGCAGCACTCGATCAATCTTCGATCTCGTTTTCCCTGTGCAGAATTGCGTAAATGACCATAAAGGTATTTGTTTTACCCTAAAACTAGGGTTTCCCTATGATTAATTCATGGATTTCCTTTGGCTCCTCCAAGTCGTCTCAAATGGCGCATTAACAAATGACCCCTTTCCCTTCCCGTTCGGACCCCCAGCATAACAAAACTACCATTAAACGGGTGGACGATGGGAGGAACGCCTCCCGGAAGACATTCAGGTTCGATTTAATTGCGAATAACATTTGAAAACCTCCCCGGGTACAAGGGGCCGACGGGAAAAGCTCGTCCCTTCCCCCTCTTTTACCCTATTATTCCGATCATCTCGGCTATGACAAAATGCTTTTCCGCATCCACACTCATTTATTATCCCCTTTGACGTTTTCGATGACGTAAAGACAACATTCCTGTTTCCGCTTTCAATTCTATAAGGCACGTCGGCGGATGTACTGAGGGGACTAAAAAGCCTAAAACGTTGGTCAGAATTTAACGATGACTTCCGAAAAAAATGCTGTTCTGCAGACATCTGGAAAAAGTCAGCCGTTAAAGGTTTTTTCCATGATATTAGCGCGTAGAAAGCCTTTCACATTAGAAGCAGTTTCACAGGATGACAGAAAAAAGTCCAAAGGTGTTGAAGTGTGAAAAAGGATTTTTTTTTTCCAAAATAAATAAATGTTGTGGTACGAAACCATCGACACTGGGAATAGCGCCCAAGGCTTTAGAAGCCTTCGATCCTGTTTCGACTCGTTTAGACTGAAACGGGGCGGTCGAAAAGAGCCCCCGAACTCTGATTAACTTTCAATTATTCACACTACTTCCATTTTCTCACCCTCTCTTCACTCTCTTTCGCCGTCCATCCATTTAGTAAAAGCATTTCCATTTGGCGCGCCCTTTCCCTTTAAGCTAATTTCTATGTTTTATGTATTTCGTCCAAATTCTCTTATTACTCGCTCTGGAAAAGGCCATCTTCGCTTACAAACACTTCAAACTGGTTTGCATAACAAATCCTCTCTCGGACTCTCCCATATTTATTCGACAACCCTGTATATCACTTAGCATAAGTAAACCTTTAGATTTCCCATGCTAATGTCATTGTGTAAAATGTCTTTTGGGTTATTTCGAAACGAGAAAGCGAAGGGGGAAGTTTTGAGGATATTGTTCTTTTCTATTTTCTTATAGTTCCGGCACTCTGGACCGTTTCCGTCCCGGCCGCTTCTAACAATCCTGTTATCCAGTTAATGCGTTCAGACTCCATTTGCAAAACTGTCCTCAAAAGCATTAACAGCCTTTTCAGGGGAGTTTTTACTGGCGCTTGTAGTTTATTTTTATACGACTCGTTTAAACCTCTCCGAGTTTCCGTTTTCCATGTTAAATTTTTTTTTAATTTATACATTTTCTGGAATGAGAGAAAGGTTGGGTATAACTAATGGATAACTAAATGTATAAAGGGAGGAGGGCGGTGTCTGTATTCGGTGCACGTCTCGCGATTGTAACAGAGCCGTCGCAATTAGAGAGTTATCGGCAAACAATGCCTAACCCACTCTCTGATTAATTAATGAATAGAGAAAGTTGTTGTCTCCATTATACCGGAGACAGCCGCATTGCAATTGGTAGCCTTCCCCCCGCTTTGATAGAATTAGGAGAGCGGCCTCCCTGTTTGTGTTATATACTTTTAATTAGACAGGACTCGTGTCTCCTTTGTACCTAGACTAATCAACTTAGCTGGAGTTAGTCTCCCTTTACACACGTACAGCTATCCCCCATTAGCCTCTACTTTCAAACTACACCAACTCAATTAGACCTCCCACGGACGTTCAATATCAATACGATTCTAATACATTTAGATTCCCTTTTATTCTAATTTCTATCTAAAAAAAACTTTTGAAATGCTCTCAAACAAAGTTTTACTTACTCTATCGCTGTCAAGTACACATTGGTTTATTTTTATGTAAAATCTACATAAGGATGCTGTCATAACATCCCAAACCTCTTAGGGCGTGGGTATTCTTCGAATTCTCCTTTTTTCCTGAATAATCCAAACATTTATTTTTAACAAAAATTGAATTAAGAATAGGACCTAGAGTTTAGTTTTAAAGTTTTGTAAATTTTCTTTTAAAAGCTTCTGTGTTTAAAATTTACTTAAAAATTCACCATATTTTGTTATATAAAAGAAAACATCCAAAAGCGTGTAATTACGATGGCCTTTAAAAGTTACACAGTACATTACCTGTAGAGCTAAGCGCCTTTAGGTTAACCCGAGCAGAAAATAACCTATCTCAAAGCTTTACCGGCCATTTGCCGGATGAGCAGATTCATCCTTTCCTCTTTATATCAGAGGGAGAGGAAAAAAAAAATTTTATTTCATAAAACGGGATGTAACGAGAGAAATCTCGTGTGCCACGTTTGGTAGATTTATAATGTGTTAAAAAAAATGGCCGTTTCAAATGATTAAACCAGTAAATAAATAATGCGTGCCTTGTTTCCGGTAGTTAGCGAGTGAAGCGGTTGTTTTTGAGGTTTGACCGTTATAATGGGTGAGAGGGGTAGCGACAAATAATGTTGATATTAAACTTGTTTTTTGAGTGTACAAAAATCGCTCTGATTCACATAGATAGAAAACGATTTTTGTTGGGTTTTATCTTTTTTTTTGTTTATCCTGAGGAAGGAGGGCGTAAGATGACGGTGATAAAAGAATGGGTGTGCGCAGTGAGAGCGTGGGTGGAGCCTTGGTGTCACCTCACACATACAACCCCTATCGACCGACCAACCCCTCCGACAACAAAGAATCCACCCATCACACATTTACACCCCTTCCTTCGACAAAACCTTCTTTACCTTATATTGTACACTAATGTCTATAAATCTTTGGTTTCTGCTAAAAACGATTTTTCCCCCATGTAACTTCATTGCTGCATGTTGACACTTGTATCAACGACTGCCTGAGAACAGTCTTCCTTTTCCAGACTTAAAAACGTAAATTCCTAATATGTTTTAAAAATAAATATCATGGGACCCTGAATAAGCCTTGTGGGACACCTCAGTTTGTTAATAAAGAACAGATTTTTAAGTCTTTTTTTAGCTTCTGGTTTATAAAAATAATAATGAACGAATAAAATTTTTAGATTCCCGAGAACTGAAAGGGTCGACAATACAGCAATAAAAGTATTTGCAGAAGCTTGTGTTCTGTGTGGATAAAAGGAAGGACGCTGCAGGGATGAGGGCAATAAAATAAAGGTGGGATGAGGGAGGCAATAAAATAAAGGTGAATTATGAGGGTTTAGCCGGGTTTGCGAGGGTGGAGAGGGCGAAGGGAAAAAAAAATAAAGGCCATTATCCTCCGGGGGTGGCTTAGTGCCACCACCTCGTAGATAATAGACAGATTAATGGTCCTACTTTTTTTCCACCCAAAACGAAAAAAAAATCTCACTTAAAATGTGTTCTTTGTAAAAAATGTCCACGGGTAATTTAATTTTCTTCAAAAGCTAATTTGAGTGAAAAATTTTGATAATTTACTCTTCCCATAAGATAGTAATACCGTTTTAATTTACTTTAATGTCGAAAAGAAAAAAATGAGAGGGGAGAAAAGAAGGGCTTAATGTCTCATGGAGATAAGTTCGGAACGACCTCGAATTAACTAGGTTTACTTCCACCCGGAGACATTTTATGACGGAGACATTAGAATCACTTAGATTAAAAGAGCCGTGACAGGTCCTTCTACAGAGGATCCAAAAGCCAACGGATACCTTCATTTTATCTCTAATGACTTCCCTAATGAACAAAACTGTTTGTACTCTCGGCAGAGAGCGAGTTTTTGTGTAAAATGCTCCTTTTGTGTGATTTTGGTTTAATGGCACAGTCGATTTGTATGAAAGAGAGTTGCCCCTGGTTTAAAATCACTGAAAACCATTTCTGAGGACCTCTTCAGTGGAACAATTCCTTCGCTAATGCAAAGCGTTGATAGCTTTTAAGCAATAACTCATCCCTAGAAGAGCTTCCGACATGATAGTTGCTAATATCAATAAAACAACACGAATCTCAATGATGGGAATCCATTGGTAGAATAAACTGAGGGAGGCTGAGGGTGAAAAATAATTATTATGAACGTCCGTAAAAGGACAAAAGCGAGGCCGGGCATGATAAATGCCTCTTGGACGGTGATTGGCGAGTGAATGGGACGGCATAAACAGACGATTTGTCGGCAGTCCCGGGGCCAACAATGAAAAAAACTCTTCGATATCTATGGAATCATATCTTTCCTTCTGTGGTGGTTTTTAGCATTCGTAAAGCAATGCCAAAACAGTGCTTTTTCCCCTTTATCAACTATTCGAGACACCCTTGCAAATCACTGTTAGACTTTTATGTCGAATTTTGAAAAGGTTTTCGTATCCTAATTTCTCTTAGGCGACACCTCGTCCCAACACGGCCGGGTACGAAGGGCGAACTCGACATCGGAGAAATTTTTTTAACTTCTTTAAAGAAGTTATTGTGATACCCTCGACGCGGGTTTTGGGGAAAAGTCTTCCAGTTTTTTTTTTTTTTTTTTTTTCATTTTCAATTCTAGACCTCTGGTGAATACACCATTAATTTTATGTTGAGTTCGCCATTTTTTCCCCTTTAAATACGTAAAACCGAAACTTTAAAATGCGAATATCTCGAAACTACGTTTTGTTGAGTTCGCCCTTCGTACCCGGAGCGCCTCAATTCTTTCGCTAATGCAAAGCGTTGATAGCTTTTAAGCAATAACTCATCCCTAGAGCTTCCGACATGATAGTTGCTAATATCAATAAAACAACACGAATCTCAATGATGGGAAATCCATTGGTAGAAAAACACCCTGAGGGAGGCTGAGGGTGAAAAATAATTATTTATGAACGTCCGTAAAAGGACAAAAGCGAGGCCGGGCATGATAAATGCCTCTTGGACGGTGATTGGCGAGTGAATGGGACGGCATAAACAGACGATTTGTCGGCAGTCCCGGGGCCAACAATGAAAAAACTTCGATATCTATAGAATCATATATCTTTCCTTCTGTGGTGGTTTTTAGCATTCGTAAAGCAATGCCAAAACAGTGCTTTTTCCCCTTTATCAACTATTCGAGACACCCTTGCAAATCACTGTTAGACTTTTATGTCGAATTTTGAAAAGGTTTCTCGTATCCTAATTTCTCTTAGGCGACACCTCGTCCCAACACGGCTACTCACGTTTGTTTCATCTTTTGTCCAAAAAATACATTATTCCCGCCTTTATGAAAGCGTGGGATATCAGGCGGGGTTCCAGATACGCTAATTTGCTACCCCAAATAAGAATTCAATTAGAAGGATTTTCGAATCAATAAGTTTCCCGTTTTATCATTCCGGTTATCTAACGCGCGGTCGCTATGGCAATTCGGTTTAATGATGTATTACAGTTGACTGGGAGGTTATGCAAATGGGAGCATCCCGTCTTCGCTATTATCACGGTAATCGAGTCTCGAACAATCGCCACTCAGGCGAGGAAATAGCTTCACGGAGATTCTCAACTCGCTAGACTGTAATCCTATCTTCGATTTACAAACGTGCAAAACACAATACTGCTATAATATTTCCCATCACTAACATAACAGAGGAAAAGAAGCTATCGTGTTTGGAAATAGCTGGAGACTGATAGTGGTATGGGATAATAAAATATATTGGTAGGTCAAGTTAAGAAACTTCAACATCCATTGACCTTGACTCAACATCAGAAGTGGGATTAACAATAAAAATATCCGGCTTACACCCCACAAAAAAAACATCCGAATAAAACGGAAAAAATAAGAAACTTCGACGTTAGCTCTAAGAGCTCCAAAAAAAAAAAGCAAAATTGGGGTCATAAATCCAAGGATGGTTTTTTGGCTTCACGGCCTCCGGGAGGGAAGAATTGAGGTTTCGATAAATAAACATGTGAATGGGGAGTCGAGAGGGGTTGTCGGTTATTATAGGGCAATAAGGGTTTCGACCCCCTCTATTAGCCTTCTCCCTTCACCGATACATATCTATTAAAGCAAGCAATCAACCGGCCAGCAAGTAACTTGACGCCTACACAACTTAATTTTAATAGAGACAAAATATACACTGATAAAGATAATAGAGGGGAGAATGCTACTTTAAAAAAAGGATTAGCACATGTCATTGCCAACTGCGCTTTTCTTTTTTTTCATTCTAATACAATCTATTAATATGGATTAGATTACTGATAAAAACAAATTGATAAGTCTACGTACTAAACGTTAAAAAAATATATCCAGAATACGTGATGGCACTGCTCGTTTTATGGGGTTGTGGGAACCACATTCTTTCTTCATCTCTTTCTTTCTAAATTTAGTGGTGATATCCATCCCACAATTGGTGACACCACGACGAACACGAACACAGCGATGAAACAACAACAAGGTACATTTTCACTCTCTCAACATACATACAGAACGAGAATAGCTTCCGCACGTCTTTATCACCCATCGACGGCGCCAGCAATTCTCCTGAAACTCGTCAACAGACACCCACGTCACAGCTCAACAGTTCGCGTTCCGCATCTGCACACATCATCGCTCGACACACAGCACCTCAGACCTTCACCCTTCTTTTCTCCGTAAGGGGGTATGTGGGAACCACACAACTTCTTTCTTCATCTCTTTCTTTCTAAATTTAGTGGTGATGATCCATCCCACAGGGTCTAAGGATTCCATATACTTTGATTTCTTCAGGACTTTTTAAGCAGAAGGTGTGAACGACGTACCTTTTCCGGTGAATGCCAAATGTTGCCCATCGACAGTGGTGAAAAAACTGCTGAATTGATTTAGATCAAAAATGGAATCATTGACTTGACCTTCAAAAACGTCTTCTCCATTATGTTTCCATACCAGTGAACAAAGGTTTTCCCTTTTGAAAAAAAAAAAGTTGTTTTTTCGCCGTGTATTTTTTAGGAGCTGGATGATACACTTTTTTGAACTTTGCTTACTGGATTACGTTGTTGTTGAAATTAGTCGTTAGGAGTTTGAGTGATGGGTAGCAAATTTTAATAGAGGTTTGATCATATTGACAAAAGAGGGGGGTTGTTGACATGGTGTATAAAGTATTACTAATGGAGGATCTTATCGTAAAACCAACACGAGTGACGAGGGGCGATTTGTCCAAAGGTAATGGGCATGCGAAGGCGACTATCCGCGGATTAGAGACATAACCGGATTAGTGCGTACAATAACCGGATCGTTATCGCGATTCCTCCGCAGCTGCCACCAGTTTGTAAAATTTTTAAACGTAGATTCAACGTATTTGTCGATCTCCCTTATCTGAGGGGGATGCCTTAATGAATTGTACGGAGGCTCTGAATAAAACATCATAGGTTTCCTCCCTGACGCTAATTCAAAAAGTGCAAATTTCATCCACTTTTCGAATCCACGACCCGTCATTATACAGTTATTATTATAACGCCTCTCTCCCTCTTCGCATCCCCCAATTTTCCTCACTTCTCTTTAATTTTCGACACCCCTTCACTTGAATATTTGATGGCTTTCAATGCGAGAAAGGGGTTCCTCTTTTTTTCGAGTAGGTAAGCTTTTAAATCAAAATAGACAAGAGGAGGTTGTAAATCAATAAAAGACAGGTTTTCCGAGCAAGTCACGTGTTTTCGAGGGTGTAGGTGGCTAATTGCAGGAGTCTGGCAAACTCTGAGGAGGAGTTTGCTTTAACGAATTTCCGCCATGGAAATAACAGTTTAGACTCCACCCTCTACACAGTGAAAGGCCTCCCGCGGGAGCGTCGTTATCAAAATTGTTCCCGGCGTGTGTGCCCCCCTCCCGTCCCCTCTTCAGTCTTTGTCTGATTATCTTTGAGTCATCATCCTTCCCTCGGTTTTCCACCCCGTTTTAAATACATTGTCCTACCCCTTAATCCTCTTCATTCATTCCCCGTGTTATGCACTTAAACATAATAACCTCAAAGACGTCTCCCCGGTTTCAGATTTCCGCTTACGTAATTCACTTTTGCCAACAACAAAAACTAACTGCATCACGAAGCAGTTAATTTCCTTTCTTTTAAATAAAACCTTCAAAACATGAAAAACGTGATGGTTTAGCCTTCCTTGGTAAAACCCTCAAGACATCAAGAATTGATGGTTCTTCTTTCAAAAAGACCAAAAATCGATTAAGCCTCAACTCAAATTTTTGAAGAAATACAAATGAAGTAGAAATGGCTTCCGCTTATGCTGATCAAATGAAAGGGGACGGACAAATATCGTTTTGTCGCCTTTTATCTTCATTAATCATTCCCAGTTTTCTCTGAATACGATTGAGAATGTGTTTCCTCGGTCTTTCTTCCCTGTAAAAGGGTATTAAAGGCGCACGAGGTGACTAAGTGACTCGCTGAGTGGGGTCGGTACGAAATAGCGGGAAGTGGGAAAGCGGGAAACCGACGCCCGCTAACCCCCGCACAACAACAACGCAACTTAATTAATGGGAGAGCCGGTTAATGGAGGGCCCTTGTTTCACCGCAATCAATCATAACCAGACACATTGTCACCGCCGACCCCTCCCGCCCGTGTGCCTCGTTTTAATTAGCTCCACGGCCTACATGATAGCTTATAAATGATTCCCACACTTTAACCCTTTTCAGACTCCAATCTACCATTTCGACACCCTTACGCTCTATAAACTCTTCATCAACTTCCCCCGAAAAGGGGTGCCTTTTCATCAAACATCCCGCCGAAACGCTATTAGTCACTCAAGAACACTTTAATTTATATCGACCCACCATAATAATTACAAAACTTTGATGAATTTTTGACACATGACGGAAATCGCCTTCATTTTCTTTAAACAAATCAAAATTTCAAACATTGCCGTGATAATATTTTTACGAGAAAGACCTCCTAGGATCATTAATAACGAAGAGCGAGATGTTTACCGCACGCGTTTTTTCTACACCGCATTTTCCTCCTCCGGCTCTGATTAATGAAAAGGAGCCGGTGAATAATTTAATTTCCTATTCCAGTCTCACTTATAACGATCATTAATTTCTTGTCAGAGGTCCGAGTCTCCCTTTAAACAGAAGCACGTTTTAACAATAGAGAGAGGGACTCGACCGCCAAAGGATGCATTGTGAACGAGTCCATTGTCGCCCGGGATAATTTCTTCCTCGATACAACGCCCACCGAAATCCAGGACCCTATTTATGGATTTAATCACTTCTCCCTTTTATCTTCACGTTGAATTAATTACTCCTATGTATCCAATTATCATATAAGAGGATCACTCGTTGGTTAAGTATGGAATCGCTAAAGTAATTAGTAAAGCGCCATAAAATGCAAATATCGAGGGAAACGTCCTTAAACTCTCCGAAGAGTTTTTTGCCAAAAAAACTTAAAATACGATCAAAATCAGTGAAGAGGATTATGAAAGATTGCTTCTCGGTCGAACGACCGACGAAATTCTGTTGAAGGGGGTTACTTGGTCAAAAAACTGAGGATAGGTTGGGTTTTAGGGGTTTTTACAGTTAGAAGGGGTTGGCAAAGCCCCAAAAACCTTGTAAAGTAATGGTGTAAAGAGCTTCCAACGAAATCTTCCTTAAAGAGAAGTAACAATAGGAGGAGGAAGTTATAGGAAGGGGAAGTATAACGGAGGGGACGTAAAACGGAGGGAAGTATAGAGGGGGAAGTATAAGGGAACGAAATTATAACGAAGGGAGGGAAGTATAAAGGAGGGGAAGTATATAGAAGGGGAAGTATAAGGGAGGGGGGAGTTTTTATTTCGAAAAATTTTAAGTTTTTTTTTGGAAAATTTTCCAAGTTTTTTTTTAATTTTCGAGTTTTTTTTTTAATTTTCTAAGTTTTTTTTTAATTTTCCGATTTTTTTTTTTTTTCAAAAAATTTCCGGGTTTTCTTTTTTTTTTTGAAAAATTTTTAAAGTTTTTTTTCGAAAATTTTTTTAAGTGTCAAGGTACAAATAATAGGCTCTTAGGCCTAGGGATGTGCCTCTCGTAATGGGTAGAAGTACGAAATTTCTCCCTACTAAAAAGAAAATAATAATTAAAAAGTGGCAATTTTTTACACCAAAAATTCTAAAAAATATAAGAAGTAATTGGTGAAAATTTGGTAAAAATCGGACCAACTGCAACGGTTCGGCCGCAGCGAATTTTTTAAAATTTCAAACAGACATATCTCCGCCATTTTTTCGAAATTTAAAAATCGCCCTCGTTAGTTTCTAGTTCACCGGCTAAAGAAATTTGTGTAAAAATTTAGTGAAAATCGGAAGAAAACTTTGGCCGTAAAGTGCTCCGTAAAAAAATGCTACGGACGGACTGCCGGACGGCCGGCCGGCACCACAGACAAAGTTGAGATCGGTAAAGATCAATATTCGAATTGACCCTCCGGGGTCTGGAAGACCCTTCCCCAAAAACCCGACGTCGAGGGTATCACAATAACTTCTTTAAGGAAGTTAAAAGAAAGTTCTCTGCCAAAAGAGCGAAGAAGTCGCCTTTCCAGAAAATCAGGAAAGAGATGGTTTATTCAAAAAACTGAATTGATTGAAAACTACGCATTCCCGCAGTTTTTGCCGAAGAAACACTCTTCTAGGCTATTAAACGTGCTAAATACAATTTTAGGTTACGACTGTGGTGCGATCTAGATTCCGGATTCAGACCTTGATTTCCTTTTTTTTTCTAATGATTGTGCTCTCTATTCATTAAATACTCAAACTGGCTATTTCCAACAAAAAGTGTGAAATTCTTCCCCTTTTTTTTGTCAATATACGTTCCGGAGTCTAATCCTATAGGGAAATAACTGACGTTTCCGTTCCTTTTAAGACGATTCTGACATCTCCCGGATTAACTTTTGGACGTTTCCGATTGTGCACTCGAGCCGAAAGAGGGGAGGGTATTCGTTGAATGGATTTTAAGAAAAGACTCCATACAAAAGTCGGTTTTTCACACCTGTTTAGGAATGAGGGCTATTCAGATATCGATCCCTAAAGGTTTACCTTACTAAATTGTTTACCTACAATCATAAAAACACCTTAAACGCCAATAAAGGAAACATTTCTGACACGCAAACGCCCCTCAGGTGGAATAAAAACCACCCTGGCCGTTTCTGAACGCATATTTTAAATATGGGGTAGATTTTTGTTTAAAACGATCGCTTAAACAACCTATTTGAAAAAAATCCTCACTTATAATTTGAGGCGTGGGAGGCAAAAAAAAAAAAAGCACAGGGGAAGGATTGGCTCCGGTCGGACCGCCCCCTTTTGTCTAAAACCCTCCACACCCCCGGCTTATTCTAAAGGGCACAATAAACCACTGCATTAAATACAACTTTATCGCCTCTCAGACACTCTCAGATATCCGCCTTTATCGCCCGCATCCAAAATGTTAAGGGATCCGAAAGCTCTTCCAATGGAATTAACACGTCTTTCCAACTTCCTTTTTTATGAATAAACGTCTTTTATGAACCGCTATTCGCATTTACCAAACCACGGACCATTAATCCTCGAATTTAAAGGCCACATTGTTGTAACAAAGCTCCAACGCATAAGTCATCACTTTACGACGAATATTTTCACTCTTCTACTTAAACAGACTATAAAGTGAACTCTATCTTTTAAAATTCGCAAACCATTGAACATGTACGTAATTTACAGACTTTTAAAAAATTTAAGTAGGCGCAATGGAAGCTTTGTGTTCACCCAAAAGTCTAAGGCGATCTATGGCGGATTGACTAAATGATAAATGGAGTACGAATTTTGTAGTCTTCTAGCTCTTCAAAAATAATCCCATTTTTATTTTGAATATTGAATCTTCAGATTTTGGGAAAGTAAGCTAAGTGGCCCTTTTTTCAGTATTCCTCTTGGATCATCAATCAAAAATTCGTGTTTTGTGTTTTGGACGTCAATTTCCAAACAATTTTTATTTTGGAAAATTATTTTAAATCTTTTAAGTTATATTAGCTGTGTCTTCACATAGTTTTTAATTAAATAACCATTTTAGCGAAAAATTATTTTAGGGCCATGTAACTAATTTTACTATCACGAAATACGAAGAATCACGAAATCAATTTTCAAATTTAAAATCTAAAAAAAGCTAGAAGGGTTATCGAAGAGTCAAATCGAATATTCATCTTTACCTATCTCAACTTTGTCTTTGGTGCCGGCCGGCAGTAGCATTTTTTTCTGAAACACTATACGGCCATAATTTCAACAGATTTTCACCAATTTTCTTTAGACGGTGAAGAAGAACTAAAAAGGGCGATTTTTAAATTTCGAAAAAGTAGCGGAGGTATGTCTGCTTGAAATTTTAAAAAATTCGCTGCGGCCGAACAGTTGCGTTGGTCCGATTTTCACCAATTTTCATTAATTACTTTTATATTTTTTACGATTTTTTGGTGAAAAAAATTATCATTTTTTTACATTAATTATCATTTTAGAAGGGAGAAATTTCATACTTCCACGCCTTACGAGAGGATCTCCTTGGGCAAAAATCCCATTATTTCTACCTTAGAAAAAGTTTGAAAAAAAAAAAAAGAACTTAAAAAATCTTTTGAAAAAAAACTTCCCCTCCGTATACTTCCCCTCCGTTATGCTTCCCCTCCGTTATACTTCCCCCTTTTATACTTCCCCCTCCCTTATACCTCCCCTCCTTTATACTTCCCCCTCCTATATTTTTACTTCTCTTTAAGGAAGTTTTCGTTGGAAGCTCTTCAAACTAGTACTTTAAATCCTGACCTCCTTAGCCTTGAAGCGTTGAATGGCTAAACCATCACAATCTTCATGTTCTGTGGGTTTTTACGAAAGGGAGGCTAAACAATCTCATGTTGGTCCCCAACCCCTCCGATTTATTTCTATTTTTGTCATGTTTGTCCCACCCTAAATCATCCAAAATTACCCTCTCTTCCCCTCGAAAACCTAAAGAACAAAATATAAGTCAAATTGGTTTCACCTTATTTTCGTTATCGCTTTCAACTTTCTCCAAGAACGTTATTGTAATGCCCTCGAAAGACGGTTTTCCAGACCCCGTAATTCTGTTCCTTTCTCAAATAAAAGTACCACTCTAATTATTATGGCTTCTATTTACTTTGTAAAATATAACTGCCGAAAAGAAAAATTAAGAAGCTTTTTTTTGTAGTTGAAGTCTTCACTGGCGGTGTGAAAAAACAAAATTAATTTTAATGTCGGAAATATCAAGTGATTCTGTAAAAGGGCTTTTCCGAAAGGATCGGAGTTATGCAAATTAAAAGTCGTCGTTCCCTTTTTGATTCGGCCCCGGAGGAATTATTCACCAATGTAATATGAGGAGTAAAAGGGGCGTTAATGAAGAATTCATAGCGTTGTCTCTTGAATTTTGAGCGTTTCGGAGAATTTTCAGTAAAAGACCTCCCCTCCCCCGCGTTCTCCTTTCGTCTCCTCCGCGTAAATTTACACCTTCCGAGCCCTGAGTTTTGGGTAGCTTTGAAAGCTTTTCAAAATAAATATTTGACGAGGATCACTCAGTAAAAGTGTCGGAAAACGACGTAAGAAGTGCTCTTTGTTGAGTCTCCAAAACAGAGAAAACGGAGAAAAGAGGCTTTTCCATATTTTCCCCATGTATTTCCTTTTATCCATTATATATAAAAGAGAACGAAAAATAATGGACTGAAGAGACTCCTACGTTTATTTACTCTTCTTTTCGCCCGTTAGAAAATATATATAAAAAAATTTTCTCTCTCTCACGAAAACAAAATTAATGCAGGAGATGAAAGCATTTTATGGTCAAAAAGGGCTCCGTCACGTATAATCGGATGTGAACGGACTTAAGTGTTTTGAGACAGATTGATGGAAATATGAAAGAGGATGTTGTCATTATTCAAGCTCAAGGGTGCGACTACTCTGGCCGGCTTAGGGCCTACCCTTCCACCGAGAAAAGAGCTGAATTTGAATGAAACCCGGAGCTGAGGAGTGAAAACAAAATGAACTTTTGCACAATCATGGTCTTCCAAAAACTATAACTTTTAAAAAAAATCTTTACCTGTTCGTAAATGGTAGTTTTTGTTCTATTCATTTAGAGAATAAACAGTATTTTTATATTTTCCGGTACAAAAGGTTTCAGAAAAGGATAAGGGGCCATTGTCGTCGATATTGTTGAAACCTTCGCCCGAGCTTAGGCCTCCATTATACCCGAGATTAACTCTCTTCACAGAATCAGGTGGACAAAAAAGTGACCTTTTTTTAAATCCTTTTCCTCTCATTGTCTTCATTACGATCCTAATTAATTTACGTACCCATTGATTCAAAAAATATAGAGCTCCCTCTTTAACAAATGGATTTTTAACTTTCTCAAAGAGAAGCTTTTGTTTATCCTTCTTGTCAGGTTTTTCGAAGAGGAAAATTAATTTACACCAATTACATAATATGAGGTTGTCTGTGCTGCCGGCAGTCCGTATGTCCATTTGATAGTAGAGAGAAATTTGGGTTTTTCACGCCTTGCTGGGTGAATTTCATTACTTCCCTTTAAAAAAGTCTTCTAGAAAATCTGTGAGAATACAATGATTATTTCTTTATAATTTGGCAAGCCTGGAGGGAAACACAAAGTGTAATGTAACCTTTTCAAGAAAGATTTAGAAATAAAAGAAAAAAACGACTTTAGAAGTACAACAACATAATAAATTATTTCTCTCGTAATTACACGAGGGGGTGA
This sequence comes from Orius insidiosus, assembly GCA_014119065.1. Classification (NCBI taxonomy): domain Eukaryota; kingdom Metazoa; phylum Arthropoda; class Insecta; order Hemiptera; family Anthocoridae; genus Orius; species Orius insidiosus. The sequence goes on along the minus strand of JACGAQ010000312.1, from coordinate 36,927 downwards.
ATTAATAACGTGTGTAAGGCTTCGATCGTGTGACAAGGGTGGGTGGGAAGTTTGTGCTCCGGATACAATGATGCTAATGGGGGTTTGTGAGTTAGCAAGGAAAGGGCCGGGGGGTGAGTGGGATTTGCGGCGACCCCATCATCGCATAATAGAGATATTGCCTTCCTCTCCACCCCAGTTCGAGATCGATTGCCTTTATAGTCCGTAGACTAGATGGATCATTGCCTTGGGAGCCCTTAATAGGCTTCTATTATCCGACGTTTAAGAGCGCTCTCATAGGTCCATAGAGCGAAACAAATTCAAATGACTTGCATTATAAATTTTAAACATTTTATTTTTTTAAACTCCCATTAAAGTTTTCTTTTTATAAAATCCAACTTTTTAAAACTTGAAATCTTTTCCAATAAAACTTTTTATGTTAAACCGCCGTGTTTTCGCTAGATAAAAATACCATAGAAATCAGGAAAAGGGATAAAAATCGGTTTCTCGATCGTAAAAAAAAGAAGTCAAAAGAGTCCCCACTTGTTTTACTTCTTTTATACAACTTGACTTAAAAAGACCGGAAATTCAGACAAAACCTTACTTCTTTTTCCTTTTTTTATTTATTATTTAAACAATATATGGTGTCTCTAGTTTATCCCCCCAAACTGCACGATTTGGGACTTTACCAATCTTCCTATCTTAGAACGGACTCCGTCGGATTATTCGTTCGCGGAACAGCATCATACTTATAGAAAAATGATGTTTCTTCGAAAATAAAAAGAAATTTTCTAAAAACTATGTTTTTAAAAAGACACGAAATCCATCATCGAATTACGTTTCGTGGGGCGATTATTTAAAGAATCGAGCAATCACGATGTAAAAAATTGAAAAGAAAAAAATTACTGTTATTTTGAAAAGTCCTTATATCCGATCACGAGTATTGGATGTTTAAATGAGTCAAAATATAGAATCGTTTCAAAATAAATAATAAATTTTGAAGAAATCACGTTTTTAATGAAATCCATCAATGATGAGTACTTTTCGTGATTTTCGAATCGATATTACGAAACTTATTTACAAATAAAAAATCTAGTGGTTTGCGGCGTGTAGGAAATAGTTGTATAGAAATAAAGACGATTTTTTTCTTCTTAAATTCTTAAAATTTTAGAAATCTAGTCTCAGAAATTAATAAAAATTAGGACAATCTTGTAAAGGAATAGAAATGATGGTGAATTAATTGCATTCAAAATTATTACAATGTGTGTGTTTTGAAGTAGAAGATTTTTAAGATTTCAGAAAAATTTAGAAAATCGTCTTAAAATTTCGTCGCATTAGTTCTAACACCGGCTATCTCATTTTTCTTAAGTTTTCAGGAGAGTAAAAATACTGAATAATTTCTCATTGCAATCAATGCATCACCTGTTGGCTAATTGTGAACTACGCGTTTTCTGTTGGTAATAGGGTTAAATTACCAACGGAATTCGATTCACCACAAAATTTACCATCAGAAACAATGCCAAACTCAAAATTGATAAAAAATCAGAAAGCCGGTGTTAGAACTAACGCTACGATTTGTAAGTAGGTATCAAGGTAGAAATAATGAACCGTCTGCCGTAGGGATGTCCCTCTCTTCCGTGGTAAAGAACCACATTTCTCAGAAATCAGAAAGAAAAAGAAAAAAAAAATTGTGGACACCACTGGATTCTTAAAGTTGTGGAGAGGAAGATCCTTTAATAGAAACCGTTCCATGGAGGGTGTCACAATAACTTCTCTTTGAGGAAGTTAATTAATAAAATGTGTTAATAAAAAGTAAATTTAAGATACAATTAAATAATGAGCGAGGTACCTATTTGACTGTTCATTTACTTGGTTATAAAGCTCAAACTGAGAAAATTATAGATAAGTCTACTCATGCTAGCGTAAAATGATGACCTTTTTAATGAAGCTAGACAACGTGTAACAATAAAATTTTTAACTGTATTTTGAGTGTATTCGCTGAGTATCTTTTGGACAGCTCTGTCCGTTCTGCTGAGTGAATATTTGGGTTTGTCTAAAAAATAGAATTTTTAGGGCATAATGCAGGTTTGGGACTAAAATTAAATTGCATCAGGGCTGTTTGAGGGTTGTAGTGAAAATTTAGCCACCCAGCAACTCGGCCCATTAGCTCAGTTGGTTAGAGCGTCGTGCTAATAACGCGAAGGTCGCGGGTTCGATCCCCTCATGGGCCTCACTGTTTTTTTGTCCCTCTCAAAACTGTTATTTTTGTCCCTCTCAAAACTGTTATTTTTGTCCCTCTCAAAATTTTTTGTCCCTCTCAAAACTGTTATTTTTGACCCTCTCAAAACTGTAATATTTTTTATGCCTAATTGCATAAATTTTTGGCCCCCCAAATTGATACCCATTTAAAACTTTAGGAAAAAGGGGGTGGTTATAACTAGTTAAACTATTATGCCCTAACCTGCATTATGCCCTAAAATGCAATTTTTTTAGACAGACCCCATATTTGCTCAGCAGTATAGGCAGAGCTGTCCTAAAGATCACCTAAAGATACACAGCAAGTACACTAAAAATAAAGTTAAAAATTTTATTGTTCCAACGATTAAACTAGTTTCAGAAAAAAAAAAAATTAACTAGTGGAGAAACCAAATAGCATAAACCACCCAACTATACATTTTATTTTTTTATTTATTTTTTATATTTTTATTTTATTTTTTAATGTTGGTTTCTAGTTAATGAAACTTGCTAAAAAAAGCTGATTTCCTGGTTCTGAAAGTAAAATCCCTCGATTCTAAAGGGTCAGAAAAACCAAAAAATTTGACTTGGCCCCAAAAATTACTCATAACTCACCTTAAAAATGTCAATCAGACAGCTAATTTAAGTAAAGTAGTTAAGAGGGAAGCAAACAATATCTAAACATTAATTTTTCTTTATTTTCCGCATTTTAAAGCTTTTCTAACTGATCTAGGACATTGTTTATTTTGATTACGGAAATATTTAATAATAATTTAGCATTTAGTGTGCATTACTATTTAAAACAATGAAAACATCAATTATTATTAAACTTTATGTTACTTCTCGAGTTGGGAGCGAACAAAGGAATGACACGAACGGTCGGCTTCGGCGACACCTTCCTCTGAAACCATTTTGAGTCCAAAGCATCAATTACGGAACTCAAAAAAGCAAGAATATTGTAAAAATTATGGAAATCTTCATCTAAAAAAAATTAATGAGAAATAGATAAAATGGATTTCAAAAAATACCTTGAATCCTTCCTAGTTTACACTCCGTCGCAGATTATGCAACTGGATATTCAATTTAGGCGACAAAGAGTTTAATTCATCATGAGTCAGACTCATGGCGTGTTAGCTGTGAAATTTTAAACAGAGATAGCCAAGATAGGTTTTTAATCTATAAAAATTAAAATTTTACATTCCAAATATTTATTATTTAAACTACATATTATTTTTATCTAAATCTAATAGATGTTTTCACATGACGATTCTTGAGTTTGAAGAGGAACTTGGATTCTGGTAGGCTCCATCGTTTCCCAATTTCCAGGATATCTTTCGCCATTCGATTGATTACATTGCATGTAGATGGTGGATCGAAGTAAAGATTTTCGAGGACTTTTACACGAATTGGGTTCCATTGGATGTTTGAGTACGACTCCGATATCGGCAACTCACGTCCAGTTTTTTGAAATTCCAATCTAAAAATTGTTTTATTATTTGATGAACATTTTATTAGTTTATACTTACTCTCGAAGATTTTCAAAATAGTCACCAAGCGACGAGTCTGATATTGAACTTTTACATACTTCAAGATTCGTCTTAGGATAGTAGTAAATATAATTACGCACATTTCGTCAGTAATTGCGAATCCTCCGAGCGTAATGTTGGATCTATCGACTGTATTATATGTGCACGAAGTAACCAATGATCACCCTAAAATAAAAAATTATGAAAAACAACTTCTAAAATCAAAACCCTTGAAAAAATTGCAATCTGAAAAGCAAGAATAAAATTTCTATCAAAATATTTACAGGTAAAATGTGATGTTGTTTTTTTAAAAGACGGATTTCTTGAAAATGAGAGCTGTAATGGTAGTCATAGTTGAGTTTGGAAAGTTCCACGCCGTTTCTGATGTGTTTTGTCTCAACTTTGACGCCTGTCAAATGAGTGTGAAGTTGAGAACCAAATACTACAATTCCTTGAGGAGGAAACGCCTGAAAAAGAAGATGGTGAAAGTTTTTTGGATTCTTCGTTAGTACTTACGACTGCAGTACATTCAGCGATGCAGTAGCCTGAAAGAACAAACTCTTTTTGCCCTGGAGGGATGGCCATTTTGTCAATATATTCCAAACCAAGTTCGACCACTCCTGCATCAAATCTCCTCAAATCAGGAGTCATATAAACTTTCATTCCACTACTGTCAACCCAATCTGTAAAAACAAAACAAAAAATTAAAACTTGGACAAAGAAATTAATCAAACCTGATTTTTTGAGTGGATTATTATAGTGAACCTCAAGCATCGCATATTTAGAATAATCTTTTCCTCCTACAAGCAAACCTGCTTCCTAAAATAGACAGTTTATTTTATTTTGTTATTATTTAATATTAACCTCTGGATAGTAAAATGGAGTTGCTCCCATCGCCCAGGCAGCCATAACTTTTTTGCAGACTTCCAGTTGCTTCGGTTTTTGTTCGCACGGTCCAGAATAATCAGGGAGGACTTCTTCAGTAGTTTCGCAGTGAAATAGTTCCATATGATGGACGAGTCCGTCATTCCCTTTTTGGATTATAGACTCAAACTAATATTTTTTAAATTATAATGTATTTTATAATTTTTAATTATACTTTGATGATATGTTGTTTTTGCTGTAGTTGAGGTGGTAGTTCGACAAGATGGCACCAATAAGTAGTGTCCGAGTCGGGGACATTGATTTTTGGCGAAGTCGCAGAAAAAGACCAAGTAGTAGGCGGGAGTTCAGGATGAGCGAAATTGTTTTTCAATAGCTGCGTCCTACCATTCCTTCTTCTTTTTGACCGCAAAGTTTTCTTCCATTTTTGAAACCATATCCAATCATCCATACCAAATGCGTTGTCCCTTCCTTTAAAAAATTATTTTAAAATGTTTAAATTTTAATATTTACCTCAATTTTATAGTCTTTTTCATCACAAGTGTCGAAAAATCGAGTAAAACTTATTTTGGTCATCCTCGGTGTCCTTTTGAATGCGAAATTTCGACAATTTTCCCTCATCGAATGAAATGAGACATTTATCATCGGTCGAGATGTCCTTAAAAATATTTCAAATAAATATCAATGCTTAAATATAAACTTACCTGGACCTCCAAGTTGCCTCTGTTAGGATAAAAAACGCAATAGTCGCCATTTTCAAAAGTTCCGTAGTCTGAAAAGCCGAGAGCGAAAAATTGTTCTCCTTCAATTTAACATGGGATTCGAATTTAATTTCAAGTTTTCGATAATCGAGAGACCAATAGAGATGGTGTTTTCCTTCAGTGTCCAAAGGAACTTCGTAAACTCCTTGAGGAAGATCGCATTTTATACCATTGAAAAATGTAAAAAGGATTAAAATCAAAAGCATTTTTACGTTGGTCCTCCGGGTCGGAGACGATCGCGTTAAATGAAAAGGTCGAGTCGGGAATTTCCTCAATGAAGAAACCACCCCGCGCATGATTCACCCTCCTCAAGATATTTCCTACGCTATTAAATTCCTCGATTTCCACCTTACAACCTATTTATGGTTATTGAATTTTCGGTATCTAATATCAGATTAAATGGTAATTTCGTCATAAATGACTTTTTTAAGATCATCACATAAACGCTTGTATACAAATCCCAAGAAATTCACATACAAAAAATTAATAACATAATTTTAAAAAATTAAAATTATTTCAATTTTTTCAAATTTCTTATCGCTCCTCCCGCATAAGGGTAATAGCCCTTTAAAAAAATGCAATTATGGACTTAATTTGGTCAAGTCCTCTAAATTGGCTACAAACTCACAATTTATGTAGAAACTAAATTGCAAAATGGATTTATTAATTTATTAAATTATTTATTTAAAATCTACCAAAAATATGGTTTTTTTACACCATAATTGTGGTTAAGCGCCTTCTTTTTGCGAACTTTCTGGGGCTTTTTTTAGAATGTGGGACTCAATAAAGGAGCTATTCGTTGATGAAATTCCTTCAGGCTCACCCCTCTTTTACCCCATTAGGATGCATTCCATCCGCTTTACCAACTTTTTATAAGTTGACCTTCTAGGTTTGAAAATCAATAAAATAGAACAATGCATGCTAAAAAGAAAGAAAAAAATTTAAACCACTTCAAAAACTAAAAAACAAGCCTAGTCAAGCAAGAAATGCGATATAGTGAGAAAAGTGACTTCTTAGACTACTGAAGAAGCAGGTCAAAATGAGGCTTCATATCATTAAATCACAGAAAAAAGCTCAAAATAAAGCTAACGTCTTATTATGAGGAGAAGAAGAAAAGAATGAAATTTTAAACCAAAATTTTGAAAGGGGGCTCAAAATCAAGTTATCAACCGAAGCAAGCGACAGGTCAATATGGTGAAAGTTTACAGCTTACTTAAATCTTTCCTCATTCCGTTTTAAGGACTGGCTACACCACAAAGTTTCAAAATGAAATCACAATCATAATCATAATCATCAAGCTTAACCAGCCAAAGTTCAAAAAGTGTTTTCACCAACTTCACACCTTATTCTATAAAAATATAAATCTTAAAATGAAAAATAAGGTCATTTTTCATTTTCAATAAGGGAAAACTCTCATTTGGGGCTCTAAAGGGTAAAATCAAAAAAATTTATGATTTCTTAAAAATTTCTTATTTTATGAGGATAAATGATTGGCAAAAAAATTAATAAATAATAATTTATTACAAGATTTACAACAAACAAGAAGTACATAAAAAATAATACAATCACTTTCACATTTCATCATTATTACACATTATTAATTATAAATTTTTACATATTATTTGGTTTACATTACAAAATAAAATAAAAGAAATTGGAAATACGAGAAAAAAAACAAAAAAATTCAAAACCCACAGAAATAGTCTTTTCTCAGCCAGCTCTCAACGATAAGACTAGTATATTGAAAATATCGACAACAAAAAGTTTCTTTTACCGTTTTACAGTTTATTACAAAATATCCTTAATTAATGAGCACGACGATGAGCTAGCGAAAAACTTAGAAGGAAAAAAATGTGCTAAACCACGAGAGCAAACGTTTTGCATGGGGAAAAACAAAAATATCACGAAAAAAATTTTTTGGAAGTATTTCAGGAAGGAATGGCTACTAAAGAGGCTTAAATAATTCAAAAAACAGTCTTTGGTTGATAGTGAAGTCCAAAAACTGGGCAAGGTCTGATTTTTTAAGTCAAGAGGACGTTTTCAGACTTTTTAGGTTTTTGAAGATTTTTTTTTATTGTTTGGGACCTAAAAATCAGTTTTTCTGAATCATATTAAATAGATAAACGTCCAGAGACTTTATTTTCAAACTTTGCATTTTACAAAATTATTCTGTCTCAAATAAAATCTTTGGTACAACTACGTTTCAAATAAAAATTCTAATTATTTGAAGCTAATGAGATAAATGCATTTTTTTTATTACATAGAATACAAGGATATTTTTATAATTTTTTCGAATAATGAACACTCCAGGATTATAAACCCGGTTGAGGAAATTTTGTTGGAAATTCCAGAAAATTTTGGCAATGAAACTATGGAAGCACTTTTCCGATATTGTCGAAAAGTAAAGAAAGGAAAAGCTGTTTTTCTTTTTGATTTTTGATCCCGAAGAGATTATAATCCTTTATGTATCGATTTATATATTTTAAATAAAAATACGTATCTGGTTTGGCACTGTGGGTCTTTAGAAGCCTCTGTTACCTATTTTCTTCGATGACGACTTGTTTGAATACGCCCGTCGACATTTGACTTTTGACTTCTTGGTTACCTAATGCCGGACGTCCGTCTTTACCGATGAACAACTGTAATCCTTCCGCTGAAAGAAAATTTATGTTATTCTGTACATTTTGAGAGAAAACTTACTTTCGATGTCGTCATCTGTTTTTTCTAGTCCATGTTCTAAATTGGTGGCTTTTAAAACTTCATCGATGATCGAATTGGTGTTGACTCTGGTGAATTCGACTCGTCCGCTTCCGGGTCCTTCTTCGGCCGCTTTTTTCCTCCTTTCCACGCCGCTTTCCTCTGTCGAGCGACCCAGTTTCAACGAGACACGAACCTCCGTTGTTCCTAATTCACACATTTTGTAAACCTCACCGTAAAAAGAGAGGGGAAATCAAGCATTTACAAGCGAACTAAAACGAAAGCGACTAAATCGAGCAAAACTAAAAGCGGAAAAATAAAATTGATAAAGAAGCGAGAAATGTGAACCCATGAAGTGGAGAAGACAAGTTGAGAAATGAAAACACACACAACCAAAGGTAACGTACATGTACACGACCCTTGTCATCGTTTGCGAAATGTCGATTCGTTCGTACGTATCTTCACCACTGACAAGGCTAAGTTTACAGCTTTCCGACACCTTCCTCAGTCCCCTATAATAAGTTATTTGCTCAACAATTGGTTGTTTTAACTCTAAATTGCATGTTAATATGTCGATAAGCACCTTATTTACACCAGCGTAGGACTACAACAATTCACAGACTTTTAGAGCAGATCTGCGAATATGCTAAGTTTTTAACCCAATATCCCTCAATCTGTTTAAATAGTCTGGAAGTTTGAGCCTTTAGAACTAGAAATTCATGCATGAACCAAGACCACCATGTTCGCGACTCGGAAATTTTGTTTTTTTACCTTTCGTGGTGCTCCAATGGCAGATTCTTAGCGAGTGGCGAGAGTGGCCTTTTCGGAGTTGAAGGGGAAGGTTGGTTAAAAAGACCAGGGGAAGAGGTCGCCCGTGGCGCGGACCAAGGAGGAAACCTGAACGATGGAACGTTCTTCGGTGTCGCCAACGGGCTACCTTCGCCTTTACGTTTTAACAGTAATGGGGAAGCCCAAAAGTTTTGGACAGTGACCGTCGCCGCTGCGGACAACGGCGGCGTGACGGGACTGGGGCTAATGTCGGCGACCACACTGGCCACGACGGGCACCTAAATTAACAACAAAACCGTACAACATTCGCTCAAAAAAATAAATAAAATACATGATAATGAGACTTCTCTCAGTCTACTATAAAATGGAGCAAAATAAAATAATTATGCCAACTATAAACCAAATTAATGACATACCGAATATGGCCAGAGTCTCCGGAACTACTCTGCCGGCTATGTTGGCTATTCATAGATCCATATCCAGAAGCTTTACTCATTTGGCTAGTATTTGAAGGGTTCCGGGAATGTCCCATTTCGAGGCCTTCGTCTAAAGGTGGCGCTACACCGCTGTAGCAGTCAATAAGACCATTATTGTCTTCATTTTCAGCTGTAATTTCTATAAACAAAAAAAATCAATAAAATTTAATTTTTTAATGTTAATAATGCTTTACCTGAACCTAATAAAAATGGCCTTTTTTTAGTAAGGCTGCTAAATCCGGAGCTTACGCTCGCTAAGGAGCCCGAGGAGAAGTCATCTCGTTTTTCTGAATTTTCGTCGTTCTCTCGAACTTCCCCGGAGGGCTTTTCCGGTCTCGTTTTTGCCGGAGAAGGACTAAAAATTTAAAACAGAGAGTAAGTACTTTCATCCCTTTTTTTGTTCTAATTTTACAGTTTTTAGACTTTCTAAAACTAGCTATGCTACTGCATTTGACGCCCAGATAATCAAAAATTAAACTTACACTTTGAAAAGAACATCACCCGAGATCATGTTCATACTGATCGTAACAGATAACATGGAATTGTCCTGCCGTCGCCTTGGATCGTAGCCTTCCAACAGACATTTCCGTTGTATTAATCCAGATCCGGCGAACTCTGCCAGGTTTAAATCGGTGAAACCTAATTTCTGGAACGATCTACCGCCTTTGAGCTCCTAAAATGAAAATGTTAGATATAGATTTTTTTAAGGAAAAGTTTTTACCTTCCGAACGGACACCCTTAACATGCAAGGGTCGAGAACACCTGTGGAAGCGTTGGCACTCATTTTACACACGAATTCGAATTTCGCACCCCATCTCACTTTATGATCCTGAACTTCTTCTCTGAAACAAAAAGATTTAAATTATTAGAAAATGAAACTTGTATGTTTAGCATGTTGGAATCCTCAAAGTAAAACTTTATACCCTATCTAAGCTACAAGCTTCCCTTTAGTAACAAGTTTTAAGACAAACTCAGAAGATACTAATGAGTTATCCCAAAAGTTTTAAACGGTTACATCTACCTATTTAACATATTTTTTCAATTTTAATTTTAAATCTTGATTTCAACAAACAAAGAAAAGTACAATCGCTTTATAAAATATCGATGATTTATTACTCTAGATTTGATAAGTTTTGTTGAAGAAAATAAGGTAGGAGGTAATAAAGTGTTCCTAGGAACTCGCCGCCCACGGGTTTTCCTGGAAATCCGAGCATCCCGCACCACCCCCAGATATCATATAAGCCCCCATTTTCCGAGTAATGCGGGTCGAAATGAAAAATGTTATGCAATAATTTTTTTTTTGTTTTTCCGCTTACAACTATCGATCTAGTCTGACGTTCGCCTCTCCCACGAACTCGTACCGTTTGTGCCTTTTGACCCATTCTTCAACTAAATTCTAAATATAGAACAGAGTCATGATAGACAATAATTTTGAAAAGCGTTATTTCCATATTTATATCACGTCTGACCTTTAGGAGTCGCCTAAAACCATCTTTTCTGTGTATAACCGTGAGGATTCTTTTAAAAAATGCGATTACACGCGTTTTTTCCCCTGATACGTAATCGTGCCGAAAGTAAATTTCCTTGTTTTCTGCCCTTTAGAATACGTGACTCTTATAAGTGCAACTTCTTTTCTTCAAAATTTTATAACGAGCAACTCAATTAAAAGAAAAACTATTTCTGGCTATAAAAGAGGAAGTAAAACACGAGTTTTGAAGGTTTTGCGCTTTTTAGAGGCAAAAAGTATACGTCGAGATCCATTATCCTTCACATCCTACTTCCTCTGCCTTCGCTCTGACCTTATAAAAACAGGTGGGGGGAGTCGGAAAAAAAAGGATATGAATGAATCATAAGTCAAAACGGCAAAAACGCTGAAATATTAATAGAAAATTGAATAATTATCATTTTATGTGCGCATTAAGAAGTTTTAGCGATGGTTGTCTGGTGCCGCCGTCGCCAGTTTTTCCGTAACAAATCAGATTTTTACCTAATTTTCACAGAATTTATTCTTTCATTATCTTAGAAAATGAGAGGTTTTTCCGAAATTTTTAAAAATGGGGAGATATGTCTCTAATGTTTTGCTAACTGCGTAGCGCAATAACAGCGCAGTATGGCCGTACTATTGGTCCATCTTTACCAAATTTTCACCAAAAACTCCTAATATTCAACAAAATTTAATAAAAAATTTCTTTTTCTATTGCAGGGAAAATTTGGGCTGTTCACTCCCGCACAGGCCAGACTGGGCGAAGACTTCAGGATGAAAAAGTATTGCTCAAGGGGAAGTTCCTGTCGAGAGCTCCAGACTTGAGTTAAAGCTTGGCCAAAATATAAAGTTACTAAAAAACTAATCTGTTGACATTTCAAACACAGTAATTCATTATTTTAACAAGGACATTTCAATTCTAGAAATCCGTTAATAGGTGCTTTTAAAAAAAAAAACCCAAGGTGAAAATTATTATTGTTTCGAAAAAAAATTTTATCACTTGAAAAGAGGTTATCGCAGGAAGCTTCTAAAATAATAAATAATCTGGAAAGAAGGAAAAATAGGTTTACGAGTTTTCGTGAAGTTTACACCAAAAATGGTAAATAAATAAATAGGGACAGTGAAAAGAGATAAAAACTCCAATTTCAGATCGACTTCCGGAAAAACGAGAATTTCAGAACTAGAGGGCGAAAAAAAATTGGGGCAATTTAATTTACTTGAGGGAAATATAAAAAAGAAGGGAAAACTATCAAAAATAATTTAGAACGGTTGGCTTTTTGAATGAAAGGAAATTATGTTGCTGGTCAATTTAAAATTTGAGCTTTTGTGAGAAAATCTGGATGATGCTATAGAAGAGCCGAATGGAAAATCGTTCTGGGACTCGCCCCGTTCACGGTTGAATTCACAGTTTGAGCCGGGAGGTCCCCGCGATCATTGTTAACAGAAAATACACTCATTAACCCGCCGTGGGAAAACAGAGCCCGGGAAGGTGATCGTTTTCCTTTGTTTTCAAGGCAAAATTTGGCTCAAAAGGTGTCAAAGCCAGACCATCACGGTTTTTAAAGCTAGGCCGACACCACAGGTAAAGACCACCAAGATCAGGAGGGTATCACAATAACTGCTCTTTGAGAAAGTTAAAAATGTTGAGATCAAAATCAAAAACGCCGGTTATCAAACAAGTTCCTCATTGGTTTCACAAGAAACTTGATCGAAAAACAAGTAGATCTGTTTTTGTAAGATTTCTGGTTGTTACATTGGCTGTCGTAATAATCCTAAATTTTCCTTAAATAGAAGGGTTGTGAGGTTTAAAATTAAATATTTAACGACCGTGACCTCACAAATGGGAAAAACAACCTTTAGACGTTTAATTATGTAAATTAACGAGCGTTTGATGCCATTTCCCCGTTTTCAACTTATCGATTTTCTATTCTTATAACCCTACAATTCTTGAATCCGAAGAGATTTCATTTTTAATTTTTATAAGAAAGTTTTTCACCTGAAGGTCGAATAAAAAGTGAAAATTGTTTCGGTTTCGGGTCGGCCCGCTGCGCCCGTGGCCTGACCCACATTCGCTTCCAAAATGATGTAACGGCGGATAAAGTTTAATTCTGGATAATTAATATTACACAAGGGGGTTTAACCCCTTCCTCTTGTTTTTAGGGCCAGTTTAAAACTTTAGGATGGCTCTGGTCAAGGTCAGCCGAGGAAACGAGCCCAGAAAGGCGTTTCCAACTTGGCACTCAATAGACTTTACTTCAAATTCTCAGTTAAAATTATTTAATATCTGCGGCTACCAACCTAGATTATACGAAATTCTATTAGTTTTTTCCTCTGACGCTTCTCTCCCTTTTATGGTTCAATTAGAAAAAATGGGGTCAGAAATAATAAGTTTTTCGCTTCCCTAGTCTATAGACTTTTATCAGATTGAGAAAAAAGGGAATTTTCTCATCTGACATAATAAGAAGATTAATAGAACATCGAACGTCATCCCACTTCCCCAGGCTTTTCCGTGCTTCGGGAATTTTAATTGAAAACGATTCCTCTCCGGATTTCCAGTTTCTTCATTTTCGAATGTTTAGACACGTTCACTAATCCAAGATTTATTTACTAATCCGTATAATGGAATGGTTATTTACGTTAGCGATTTCTGAAGCTTTTCAGAGGTTTTCTTGATTCTATGAAAATTTTTCGATTAGCCCTTAAGGAGAGTTGAAAAAGTTTTCAAGGACGGACTCGAGGGAGACACTTGGAAACATTTTACCGTTTCCACGGCGACTACTTCACTGAAAGTCGATTATAAACCAGACGTTCCACGTTTATAATGCAAACAATAACCTGGTTTATTAATCGGGTAGTTGAGGAAGGTCGAGGCTCTTTAGATAAGACTTACCCGGCCTTGACTCCAAGCCAGATAGTAAAATCGTAATACCGAGACGTTTTGCGGAAGATTTCCCTTTGTTTCAAGTCGGGAAAATAAGTCAGTGCCAAGAAAAAATCGGTTTTTGGCTATCGGTGAACACCGGGTAAATAAACATCCAAGTACGTTTCTAGAATCCTGACGGTAAATTGAATTCTTTACTATTACTTTTTCTTCTGTAGGCGTAGATAGACGGGATTTTCCAATAACCAAGGGATGAGATGGTAGCAGTAGGGTTGATTCGATGTGGCCTTCCTTCCGATATTTTATCCGATACGATATTTTGAAAAATATCGTAACAAAATGTATGTGAAAATCGGATGAACGATATATCGGAAGGAAATATCGGAAACCATATATCGGAAGGAAAAGATCGGATAAACCCATATATCGGAAGGAAAATATCGGAAGAACCGATATATCGAAAAAAAATCGGATGAACCGATATATCGAAAGGAAAATATCCAAATATCGGAAGGAGAATATCGCGATATATCGCATCGGATGTTAACAGTTATCCGAATGTTGCCCTATTTTTCTTTCGGATTCATATCGTAAAAATATCGCGATATATTGGTAAGGAATATCGTATCGGATAAATATCGGAAGGAAATATCGGATGAACCGATATATCGGAAGGAAAATATCGGATGAACCGATACATCGGAAGGAAAAATCGGATGAACCGATATATCGGAAGGAAAATATCGCAAATATCGCAAGGAGAATATCGCGATATATCGCATCGGATGTTAACAGTTATTCGTGTGTTGCCCATTTTTCTTTCGGATTCATATCGTAAAAATATCGCGATATATCGGTAAGGAATATCGTATCGGATGAACCGATATACAGTGGCTCACAGTCAAAATGATGCAAACGAAAATTTATACTTCGGTTGCTAGCTACTTTCAATTTGTTAAAATTTAAATGCTAAAGCATATGAAGGCATAACGATGTTGTGGAGTTTATTAGGCTATATAAATTTAATGTCTGCAATGAATCATTAAGCCTTCATATGTATTAGCATTTATATTTAACAAATTGAAAGTAGCTAGCAACCGAAGTATAAATTTTCGTTTGCATCATTTTGACTGTGAGCCACTGTATCGGAAGGAAATATCGGTACAAATATCGCAAATATCGGAAGGAAAATATCGATAACAACCCTAGGTAGCAGACTCACTTGGAAAAAAAATAAGATCAGTGAAGATCCATAATCAATTTGACCCCACGGATACTGGAAGACCCCCAAATACCCGGAAAAACTATCCTGGTGTAAAGTACCTAATTATAAGATCAGGGTCTCCCAAAATGTGGTTCGCGGTCCCCTTGAGGTCCGCCAAAAAGCTTTATAAAAAAAATTTGCGTTTTTACTAAGTTTTTAAGACTTTATAAAACGAGATATTTTGCCAATTTTAGTAATATTAGAGGGGGAGTTTTCCTCGATTTTTGACAGAGAAACGCCATTTTTAAAGGATTTTTTGGAGTTTCCCTAGGTTTTTGATTGGGGTTTTCATCAACTAGGGTTTCTTTTGACTTCAAAAACAAGATATTTCCCAAATTTTAGCCTTTTAGAGTCTGGGCGTTTTTACCAGAATCTCGATGTTTTGGGGCCAGAAAGCAAAATCGAACAGATGACATGAAATTGGGCTTTCTTAACCAGAAGAATTTTATCTAATTTTAAGTCTGACAAGAGACGGCTTAAAACGTTTTTCTACGCTGGAAACCTTCAAAGGATGACTCACGATGATCACCGACGGTTTTAACCCTTGAAAAATGATTTCATTTTTAAAATCACTACTTGTGAATGAACCTATCCCGACAAAAATATATTGGCCGTATCACCCCATCTGCTAAATGGAACAGGTTGCCAAAATAAATAACTTCCTTACTGACACCGGTCTATTTTAAGGAATGATCATAAAGATTCTTTCTGTTTGTAAAGCGTTAAATTATTATTCAACTTGTTTTACACAACTTGAATAATTTTTTTGGAATTTTTTTATAAGCCGCCTTTAATGTTAAAAGGTTTATAAATAAAATTCTTGGCATTCATACGTCATTGAGACTTTCCAACGTGGCTTTTTTAAAAATTTATGATATTTTTTTATCTACTCTAAATTTCATGTTCGCTTGTCCCACTTTTTAACTCTAATTTCGATAATTCTTAGTTCTTGAGATACCCTTTTTCGACAGAGGTTGAGGAAAGTTCCCTCATTTTCACGATCTTCCAAATCTGGGCCACTGATGACTAAAAAAAAGTAAACAGGAAGCCACAAGAAATAAACTTGGTACAAACTGACAGGTCATTATTATATTTGCGTCCGATCGGTTGAATAAACCCCGGCCGTCGCTCCCTTATCGATCCGGCTTTCGATACATGAAAAATTCGTAAATAAAAGAAAAGATACAAAGATAAACACGGAACTGATGTGTTTATCGCTAGATTGATCCATTTTTTTCAAACTATGAATAATTAATTTTGTTTGAACAAGTGCCACGTAAGATAACGACAATATTTGATTTATAAAAAAAAGGGAAAACGAGGTCAATTTATGAAATTAAAACCCTAATTTAAAAAAATCTGGCACGCAATACGCCCTTCAGTACTAAATTGTCATAAAGTTAATGCCAAAAAATAAAATTAGGTAGAAAAGCCAAAATTGAGTAAAAATTCTTATTGTGATTTAATGAAAAATTTGGGGGACAAAAAATTGTTTTATGAAAAAAATAAAGGGAGAAACCTGATGTAAGAGTAAACGAGGGACCTCCGGGGTCAATTAAATTGGCTACTGTGTCTGGGGGTCTATCTATCAATTTAGACCTATTTACTGTTCTAGTCGCGAAAGGAATTTAAATTCCGACACCAAATGGCTTCAATCTACGTGCGAATTTCAATGGCAAAATCGTCTTGAGGAAATAATTTTTTAAAGTTTCTTAAAAGACTTAAGGAGGTATGATGGTTTTTAAGTGAGTTGCTTTGCAAATTTTTCGTTGTTAACAACGGTTTTCGGTTTTTCCCTTCTATCTCGGAAACCGTCACTCAAACGAAAAAATGTCCTAAGAAAAAGTTGTAGGTACTGAAATTTACTACATAAAATATTTTATTAGTTTTTTCCGTCAGAGCATTACTTTAGGAGATATGGAAGTATTTAAGATGGTTGCTTTGCAAATTTTTCGTTGTTAACAACGGTTTTCGGTTTTTCCCTTCTATCTCGGAAACCGTCGCTCAAAACGAAAAAATTTCATAAGTAAAAGTCGTAGCTACGGAAATTTCCTACAAAAAAGACCTCATTGGTTTTTTTGTCAGAGCAATACTTAAGGAGATATGAGGGTTCTTAAGTGAGTTGCTTTGCAAATTTTTCGTTGTGAGCAACGGTTTTCGGTTTTTCCCCTTCTATCTCGGAAACCGTCGCTCAAAACGAAAAAATATCCTAAGTAAAAGTTGTAGGTACAAAGATTTCCTACAAAAATTTCTTTATTCATTATTTGCGTAGGAGCAATATTTAAGGAGTTATGAGGTTAAAAGTAATAATCCTACAGAGCCTGTCTGAAAACTTAAAACCTTCATATCTCCTAAAATATTGCTCTGACGGAAAAAATCAATAAGATATTTTATGTAGTAAATTTCCGTAGCTACAACTTTTACTTAGGACATTTTTTCGTTTTGAGCGACGGTTTCCATGATAGAAGGGAAAAACCGAAAACCGTTGCTCACAACGAAAAATGTACAAAGCAATTAACTTATAACCCTCATATCCCCTTAAAAAAATAATTTACTCAAGTCGGACTATATTAGGTTGAAAATTTAGTACACTGAGGGGAAAAAAATGAACCCTGTATTTATTGAAACCTGGAATTTGATGAACGGTATCCCGTCCCACTCTATCGCATTCCACACTCCCCTTACCGGAATTCCGGATTGGAGGTATCAAATCCCAAATTTTTTTAAAGCGACAATTGAAAAAAATCTAATTTTTATTTCGAGTACACTATTGGCCAGATGAGGCTGGTTTGAACGAGAAACTTCCTAGGTCGGTGCCAAGTTCGAAATTTTCTGCATATTGAACGGTTTTTTAAGGTCGGGAGTTACGAAACTGACGAGGGGTGGAAAGATAGGGATTCTGTCCGAACAATATAGCTTTATATCTTCTTTTGAAAGCCTGCATGGACGTGACAAATCCAGTTTCTATCTCAGCCCTTTTGAATTGAGCTCCCTTCTCAAAGTTCAAGTCAGTGACATTTTGATGTCCCGCGATTTCGTTATATTCATCCCATAAATTATTACCTTTTCCAGATTTCAAATCTGCCTACTTTAAAAAATTATCGAGACGCCTCCCTTAATTTCGTCCTCGCGGTTTTCGATTTCCGGGTTTATTGCACCAACGCATGCCAACCGCTCATTAGGGGGAGGAGTCAAATTTTACCTTTCCTTAACCCAGAAAAACACGAAAAGTGAGAGTTTCACGTCGCTTCTTTCCGGCCCGACGGAAAATTATTTACGCCAAACACTTTCAAGCTCATCCGAATCTAATTGACACAACTAAATTTCGTAAAAAAAATAGCAAAAGAAGTAGCAATAATTCAATTATAGATGAAAAAAAAACCTATAACAACAAACAGTGGGGACTATAATTGAATTATTGCTACTCTGCTTCCCTTTGCTGCTGTCCCCACAAAAGCAGCAAAGATGCATGAAATTGATATGTTAAAACGCAAATATCCCTAAAACCGTTAGATATACAAAGTAGGAACATTAGACCTTTTTGAAAGCCCTTTAAATACGCTTTCAAAAAAGTGGTAATTAAAGGGAATCGGTCAAGCCGTTCCTGAGATATCCGCATTTTTATTTTGACAAGGGGAATATTTAGTCTATCAGTGTCAGACTCAAATATCCCGAAAATCTTTAGGTTAACGCAAACATCCTGAAAACCGTAAGATATACAGGGTAGACACCTTAAACATTTTTGAATGGCCTTAAAATGAGCTTTCCAAAAAGTGTTAATTTAAGGGAATCGGTCAAGCGGTTCCAAAGATATCCGCGTTTTTATTTTCACTGGGGGAATATTCAGTCTTTCAGCGTCAGACTCTATTATCCCGAAAATCGTTAGGTGAACCCAAATATCTCGAAAACCGTAAGATATACAGGGTAGATAACTTAGACCTTTTTGAAGGGCTTTTAAATACGCTTTCCAAAAAGTGGTAATTGAAGGAAATCGGTCAAGCCGTTCCTGAGATATCCGCGTTTTTATTTTGACTGAGGGGAATAATCAGTCTTTCAGCGTCAGACTCAAATATCCCGAAAATCGTTCGGTTAACGCAAATATCCCAAAAACCGTAAGATATACAGGGTAAATAACTTTGACCTTTTTGAAAGCCCTTTAAATACGCTTTCCAAAAAGTGTCAATTAAAGGGAATCGGTCAGGCCGTTCCTGAGATATCCGCGTTTTTATTTTGACTGGGGGAATATTCAGTCTTTCAGCGACAGACTCAAATATCCCGAAAATCGTTCGGTTAACGCAAATATCCCGAAAACCGTAAGATATACAGGGTAATAACTTGGACATTTTTGAAGCCTTTAAAGACGCTTTCCAAAAAGTGGCAATTAAGGGAATCGGTCAAGCCGTTCCTGAGAGATCCGCGTTTTTATTTTGACTAAGGGGAATACTCAGTCTTACAGCGTCAGACTCAAATATCCCGAAAACCCTAAGATATACAGGGTAGATAACTTAAACCTTTTTGAAGAGCCTTTAAAAGAGCTTTCCAAAAGTGACAATTCAAGGGAATCGGTCAAGCCGTTCCTGAGAAATCCGCGTTTTTAGTTTGACTTAAAAAATTTTAAGGAAAATTTCCGTTCTGTGGTAATATGGTGAAAGAACCCCCCGCCTGGGCGATCTTTTTTCGAAGGGAAAAAAATGTTAACGAATAAAACTTTACGTGTCGGATTCTATCGTGACCTAAAAAAGAAAATCTTGAAAATCGGTTTAGTTTAAAAGGAGTAGGTCACGTTTTTAATTTATTTGGAAAAATGTGAGGTTTCAGAATATACGCAGTTGGTTTTTTCTAAATAAAACTCTCTCCCTTTCGTAATATCGACTTATCTCTCACTTTTCATTCAACAAGTCAAACAATGGAGTAAACCATAGAAAGAATGAATCGATCATTGGTAAATCTATTTTTAGAAAATATTTTTGCGAGCGTGAAAATTTGATGTGAGGATTAATTTGGGAACGTCCTCTTTTTGTCACGGATGTCGGAAACAGCTCTCACAGAGCGCGATAACCCTTTTCATTCAACCCGGTCAACTATGATAAGCAAATAAACGCCTACCCTTCAAAAAAGGGCAAAAACATGACGTTTGTTTAGAACCGTCTAAAATGACTTATCGACCCGGTAAAAGCTCGTATTAAATTCATAACCGTTCCGGGTTAAGAAATTTACCTCAGTTTATTATTTGTTTCCATATTTCTTCATCCTGAGATTTTTTTAAAGCGAGAACTTCAACGCAATTTTCAAATTAGAACAAGCTCTTTGTGAGGACACGCGAAAATCAGTTTTTTCCTTACTTCCCTCTTTATTTTTATGTAAAAGAGACGCTTTGTAAAGCAATTTGTGGGTCTGGAGCATCCGAAAAAGCGGCCCCGACGGCAAATTGAATTTTCTCCCTAGTGCTCGAGCTGTCGACGATAATTAAACGACTTAAAAATGGCCCGAGCTCAAGATTATTTTTTTCCCCACCTCTTTTTTAAATAAGAATTTGTGTTAACTAGTTTTCTTAATTAAATTATGATAAAAGGAAGATTTCTGGTTAAAATAGCATTTCTGATGGTTTATAAAAAGGTTCACGTTTCATTATTATTCTGAGAACGTTTTTTTGTCCATACAAGAAGCCTTTCCGTTTAAAAAGAAAGGAGACAAAACTGGAAGTTTAAAAATAATGGATGGTATTTTGGAATATCGGACAAAAAAGTCTGAAGGTGGGTGAAACTTACCCAAGGATGAGGAAAAATTTTAAAACTTCGCCCAGCCAGGCCACACTGAATGGGCCTTAACAGCCACAATTTCTCCCTCCCATCGAAAATTTGGAAAAGATTGAACCTGTAAGGCCGAAGAGAATCAAAAAAACTTTGAACCTCGGAATTGCGATAAAAGCTCTTGACATTTTCAAGTATGAGAGAAGATTCTCTGAAAATTGAGCACTGAGTGCTCCGGAAAAAACTGGCGGCGGAAGGCCTGTAAATATTTTTCCCACTCTCTCCCAAAAACAGTACATGGAGGGTAACAACGTCTCTTTGAGAAAGCTAAAATAAACATCTCCTTACTCTAATTTTTCGATCATAGATCCCAGCAGTTCAATTCATTTCGCAACAAATTGCAGCTTTCCACGAGATAATAGAAGGATTACCTCATTATTGCGCAGATGGTTCAGTGGCTTAGTTTATTAGACCGAATATAAAGCTTTTTTATTGTAATAAGTGATAGCCCATCTTAAACAAAGCATAAAGGCATGATGAAGATACAGCCATTTTAATAAGGTAAATTTCGCAAAATTCGCTGTTCCTCCTGAACATCATTAAATTGCAAAATAGGGTTACTCGTTTGAATAACAAAACGATAATATCGGAGCAGAAACTCAGCGGAATTTACATTAAAATTCATTCCTTGAGTCTATTTTTTTCCCCTAACGTTTTGTCAAAACGTTTTTGACCAGAAAAATGTTCAAAACATCGTCGAAAATAGATAAACTAATGAGAGGGACGGTTGATTAAGCGTAATTGCTTCGTTGTGCAAATTTGTTTTCCAACGTCAACCTCCCGTTGCTTATCGGGGAAGAACAGGCGAAAATATAAAAAATTACCTACAGTAAATACGAAGGAACGTTAGGTCAATGTCAGCTGATGAGATAACAATTTTTTATTTCCCTAACCGGTGTTTAATTTCAAGTTCACAGTCGTGTGAATCCCATGAGTCAGCCTTCTTGCTTTTTCTAGCTGTTTTGACTTGTTTATTCTAATTAATTAACTCATTAAACATGAGAGAAAGCGTTTTCTCGAAAAACTTTCATTTTTTTAAATCAATTTTTCTTTTGTTTGTAATGCGTAAGGTGCTTCTGATATTTAATTATTTATTGATCTGTCGGAGACTTGTTGATTCAAAAGGTTTTTCCCTCTGTTTTCTTGAGTTTAATTTTTTTTTCTCTCTGTCTGCCTTTTAATTGAATTTTTAATTGCTCTCTTGACAAATGTTTAGTTATATAGAAAAAAACTTAAAAAGCCGTTTTAATTAAAGCAGGTTTTCGTTCAAATTCATCGGCCTGATTGAATCGGTGGGGGTGTATCCAAAATCGATGTGGGCGACTTTTTCAAAGTTTTCGGATTACCCTAAATGTTCGGTTTTTGGGAGAGGGCTTCTCATCGTCGATGCCCCAGACCTTACAACATAACTCACGCTTACTGGCCAAGATAGAAAAGAAGAAAAGCAAAAAAGGATATGCAGAAAAAGCAAGTTGTAATTGCACCCTGACATAGAAGCAAAAGTACTTCCTCAAATTAAAACTTCTGTTTCCACTAAAAAATTCTGAAATTTTCTGTTTCCTCTGACAAGCTTCAAATAATTAAACTTTTTTTTTCGTCTAGTCATTTTTATCCTGTTGGGATAGGGCCATGATATGGAAGGGCGGAAGGAAGGAGGGCCCTAGGATCGATGTCACATGTTGATACAGAACAAAGTAGGGGTCGGAACTAATTGAAACTAAACTAAAATAGATTTTTTTAAACATCAATCATCGCTGACTTCATTTCGTAATAAAACAAACAATAAAACCGTTCACGAACAATAAAACTATGATAACAAAAAATAAATTTTGGTACAAAAGTCATCACAGCCACATTATCGAAGTGATAAAGCACTTGAAGGTTGGGTAAATATTTACTTGACAATATTGCATAAAGGTCAAAAAGGAGGGGAAACAAAGTTTAAAATTGCATTTTAAGTCGAGTGTCTACAATATTGACGGGGAATTTATGTCAACATCTGACCGATGGCTCCCAAATGGGAAATCAAGATTCTTAAAATGGTAAAACGTCCTGAGTAAAACAGGATTTTAAAAATTGCACTGATGGTTTCACAATTTTCACTTCACCTGCAGGTGTTGGATGACGTTGGGAAGTCAATGATGCCAAATTAAACCTATTAACTACCCAAAAGAGCCTTAAAAGCCGGCTGTTTTTTGGCATTCTTTTTGCTCTGCAGATTCTATGGCCATATAGACAAGTAGTACAATTATAGGTTAATCTAAACTCTCTGGACCAATTGGGATTTTCGGGGCTCTTGTACGAAAGACAAAAAAACAAACATTTTAAATATCTTCTAGCAAAAGGTTGCTTTCCACAAGATAAGAGGTTTTAATGTAAATATTTAAATAGGCGCCCCACACGTTACTGATGATTTACAGTCTTGAAACCCAAAAAAAAAAGTGTTTAAAATCTGGCGAAGGTTCAAAAATGCCACCGGAGGAGGGAAATCAAGTTTTGGATGTTCGCACTGGACCATATGATCCATTCACAATAAAAAGAACTTACCGACTCGAAGTGTCCATAAAGCTTTTTCCATCAAGGAGTCTCACTTTAGCGAAAAGCACGCCGTTTAGAAATGGCACAGCGGTGATCTCCTCGAGGCAAAGTTCGACCGTAAATTTGTACTTTTTCTTCTTCATCATAAATGCCATGGCAGGAAACCGACACTTAAGTTGAACCATAAAACATGCCAGGTCCTACGAGGGACCTGTCCCCCGAAAAACGTAAGCAGAAAGAAATATAAAAAACAAAAAAAAAATCACTCACGAATATCTAAAACAATTTAAAGGAAGGATAACTGGAAGTTCATTCATGTTTAAGACATTTAAAAAAACAAAAATTGGAAAACTAATCAGTCTGACGATACAAAATAAAAACTTAAAATCGTTATTTTTTATTTATTTAAAAACTTATCACGTTTAGCTCATTTTAGTGTGCGGGACTCTCTGGAGTGAACCATCTTTTGCGAAAAGTGTCAAAGGACTGAATGGAGGAGGATGTTTTCATTGGCGAAAAGTGGGAGGGACTACGGCCAATACGAGTTCGACCTTTTCCCACCATAAACTCCCGCCAGATTTTTCAAATCTTCAGTCAGGAAACCCAAGAAAGAGCCAATTTTCCACAAATCGAAGATCGAGGCTCAAAATTCAAACGCTGTTGTGTTAAAAAAAAGCCTTAAATCTAGTAAATTCTCATCAACTTGCAGATTACCCAATAACCTTGATTATCTCGTTAATTACAGTTTAAAGTCCATTTTTTAGTGTAAATATCTGTAAATAAAGCCAAAGTTTAATTTTAATCAGTTTTTTGTATTTATATTCAATTTTGATGATTCCCACTCCTGACAAACAACAACAAAAAGCATCTTTAACTTAAGTAGCATGTGTTTATTTTGACTCGAAATTATGATTTTAACGGACAAAAACCTTGTTAATCAGGGATTAAGGTTTAAAATATCATCGTATAGATATAGACACCTTAAGAGCAATAGGATGAAGCAAACATGCAGAATGAGATAGGGAAAAAAAAGCCTTTCGAGGAAATTTATAGGCTAAAAGCCTTTGAAACTATTTTAATATACCCTAAAAATAAGTAAGTACTTATTTTTAAAAAATTAAAATGAAATTTCTGTTTATGGATAAAGACAGATAACTATTACTAGTTTTAAGTTGGTCAGTCAGTTAAGTGAATTGCTGGAAGTTATATGGGAAAGATAGCCTTGTTTATGATTTTGTTTTACAATAAATTTTGTCATTTTTGTGTACGAATAGTGTAAAAAACACTTGAGAATTATCTTTTTTTAAATTCATTTATTTTAGATATCATATCTTTGATGAAGGGAGTGGGGCGGATGTAGTCAGTATGATTTTGCTATGCTGGTAAACTACTTATTTTTTTACAACAAAATATAAAATCAGTTTATAAAACATGTCATAAAATTAATGTTAAAAACAGAAAAAAGTTGAAATATTGAATGTGCTCGAGTGTGTAATTTGTGAATTAATGTTTTGAAATGGCTCGACCACCTTTGCCTAAGAGGCCTTTAAGTTTTTATAATGTGCAGCAGAATGAAAATGAAAATTTCAGCTATCAGAACTACAGCCAGCCAGTTTTTAACAGAGCTAAAAGCCAGGCGAGCATACCAATCCAAGTGTAAGTTCCAGAAATTTTTCATTTTTTTTTTAACCATAGATCCAAAGTTTTAGCAAGCATTTTGACCAACACACCAATCATTTTTAAAGTCCAAAATTGGTTAGAAAATTTCACCCTATTCCTGAGTTAGTGAGTTATGGATCTCCAGAGGACACCTTATTCCCATGGGGAAATTATCCAACAACAATTGGCTGGGTCATAGGAAACTCGAAAGCAATGAGAAGGCTGATGGACTCCCTACGTCACATTTCCAAAAGAGTGAAGAAAAAAGTGACCAAAAAGAGCTTAGAAGATGGCAAAGCTCTCAAGGACAGGGCATTCAAGAAGATTGTCAAAGACCAGAGAGCAGGACTGCTCAGGCAGAGGAGGACCAAAATCTGCACCTTGATAGTTTTGCTGATAGGACACAACAAACTTAACACAACAAAGGACAGGGGTGATGGAGTACAGCACAGCGTTTCGGTCTGAAGGAGGAGGAAATGGGAGGGCATGTCCTCTGTTAAAGCCTGTTAAGCGATGGGGAAGAAAAACCCAATGGACTACTCTGACCTCTGTCCAGTCTCTTGAGGTTAATTAAAAGCATAGGGCTGTACAGCTTAATCAAGCTAGTAGGGCGCCAATAGACCTACAAAAGGTCGGTGAGCACAATGTCCCAGCAATAGTTGTGCAGATTTTTGAGTTTTGAGATAGAAATAAGGACTTTTACTACCACTCAAGATGGGATTTTCGTTCAAATTTCAATGTTTTTCAGGAAAAGGAAGAAGGTGGTGGTAGTCAATAAGATTCATTGGTTTTTAGAGTAAGAGGCAGAGTTTTCCCTACAGATTTTGGTGTTTTATGATGGATCGAGGTGTTCTTAAGATTTTACTTTTGTAAACGGCGGGAAAAAGAGTTAAGCCAATAGATGGCGACGACATCCTGAAGATCATTGATCCGGTCATGGGAGGAAAAAGGAAGGGATAGAAGAGAGGGGTGGAGGAGTTTCGATTTCGCAGATAGCGCTGCTCCTGAATAGAGAGAGGACGATGTAGGGAGAAAAGGAGTAAAAAAGAGGGAAGACGCCATATTGTTTTGCCGTTCCACCCTTCGGAGTCGTCAAATCGCCTTCCTCTGGGAGATATCGTTTTCGCGAGACGTAAACCGGGAGTTTCAGGGATATTTCCCTCATTTTTCCTCCCTTTTGTTCAGAAAAAGAAAGTGTCGTGTTTTTCTCTTTAAAAAAGCCGTTGTTTCTTTAATCTAGGCGAAGATGGCCGGAAATCAGGGGATGGAATCCCTTATCCCCATCGTCAACAAACTCCAAGATGCCTTCACGCAGTTGGGAGTTCATATGCAACTCGATCTACCCCAGATCGCCGTCGTCGGAGGACAAAGCGCTGGGAAAAGCTCCGTCTTGGAAAATTTCGTCGGGAGGTAAGAAAATTCAAGTCTTATTTCCTTTCGTTCGAAAAGTCGATTTTTTCCAGGGGGAGGGAAACCTCCTTCCAAATGTATTGAACCATTTGATAGATATGACCTAAAAGGTCCACAGGTCAATAATACATCTTGAACTTAATTCTTCATCAAATACCTTCCACAAAAACTATTTCAACATAAGAGAACAATAAATAATCCACTTTATGACATCCACAGATGTGCTTTTATTATATCAGCTATGTTTTTGTTCTGTGGCGCAGCTTTTTGGATAAATTTGTAATTATCCTCCAATGAGCTATCTGTATTACGAATTATCATCCATAGGAACTTTTGCTTTCCAAAGATATATTTTTTTGATCTGCAGACTGCAATAGGATACCTCGCAACTGAATAAGCTGATGATCAAAGGGACAGCATTATTTTGGTCTGCAGATACCAAAATAGGCCCTTCAGTTTGAATACATTGGGAATGTATTCCCTTGTACATCTATGAAGTCAATGGAGATCCAGCATATTGATTTCTATCAGCAGATTTTACTCATTTAGGTATTCATTTAATCAAAGGGCGAGTAAAGAAGCGAATTGAAAAGTCATAGCATAGCTGCCAACTGCTTATTTTTCTTCTTCAGTATGGGCAAAGAAGATGGCTCACAACTATTTTGAAAACTTAAAGATTTTATACCTTCCGTTTATCTTTTTTAAATTTTACTAGCCATCATCTGTTTTTGTTTGTGAAATTTTCCCATCGAAAGAACCTTCACAAAAATGATGCAACTTGTTGACTCATGTTTTCTGGTACCTTCTTGAAATAGGAAGACACCGTTTCCCTTAAGAAATGAGTCATCAATGTACAGTTTTTTAATTCGCCTTTTTTCCCCCTTACCGTTTAAAAGAATGTCATGCCACTTGACACTTTCAAAAATAATAACATAGCCATTGTCATGCTTAAAAACGCTTTCACCTATTACACTAAACCGTTTTTAACTTTTATATAACATTTTGATAAATAATTAACAGAGCATAAAAAAAAGTTAATCATCCATGGATTTTGAACTTTATTCATCTGATAGAAAGTTTTGCTTAATGTGCATTTAATTTAATTTTTTTTATTAGGAAACGTCTGTTTCGTAGATAAACGTTATCTTCCATGAATAGCATGAATAATTTTCAGCTCCTGGTCCTTTTCGTTGGAAGACCTTGGTTTAATTAGTAAACAGAGTGTGTTTTATTTTTATCAACGTCAATCGAATAATTAATCAGTTTCATATTGAAAAAAAAGTTTTCTTTTTTTGAACTTAAGTGACAAATGTTTAACCTCTGAACTTTTAATTTGGGCAAATTGACTTGAAACGAATTCAAGTCATCAGGTTAATGGATGTAAAATTTTGACCTTTTAAAATTTTTCATATTTCAATTTTTTTTCCAGAGATTTCCTTCCAAGAGGATCTGGTATTGTGACAAGAAGGCCACTTATCCTTCAGCTTATAAATAGCAATACAGGTAGATGATTGTTTTTTTTATAGAAATTTTGTTTAATTTTTTTCTTTTTTAGAATTTGGTGAATTTCTTCATTGCAAAGGAAAAAAGTTTACTGATTTTAATGAAATCAGGACGGAAATCGAAGCGGAGACTGATCGTGCGGGTCGAATAAAGGGATCAGCAACATCCCGATCAATCTTCGAGTTTATTCTCCGAACGGTATAATAATATCTTATTATAATAACAAAGTATTTTTTTCCAGAAAGCGTGCAAATTAAAGTTTTATTTTTTTTTGTT
This sequence comes from Orius insidiosus, assembly GCA_014119065.1. Classification (NCBI taxonomy): domain Eukaryota; kingdom Metazoa; phylum Arthropoda; class Insecta; order Hemiptera; family Anthocoridae; genus Orius; species Orius insidiosus. The sequence goes on along the minus strand of JACGAQ010000312.1, from coordinate 8,758 downwards.
AAATTATTTATTTATTAAATTTCCTTCAGTGTTGAACATCACACTGATCGACTTGCCGGGTCTGACGAAAGTGCCTGTCGGCGACCAGCCAATCGATATCGAGGCACAGATCAAAGACATGATTTTCCAGTTTATAACTAAGGAGACATGTCTTATTCTTGCCGTCACGCCGGCAAACACCGATTTGGCAACTTCAGACGCTCTTCAGTTGGCTAAACAGACCGATCCAGACGGTAAAATCAACAACAAAACAGACAAAATAAAACGAACATGAAATCCGTGGATCACTTGTAGTTTGCACGTGCTTAAAGGAGAAACACCTTGTTATTATTTATTATTTTTATTTTTGTTTCTGTTCCATGTAGTTCTGCTTTATTTATTTTTATTTAATTTCGTTTAGATCTTCATTTCACTTATTTTGATCAAATTATTGATTCCAAGCCACCTAAAGCTATTAATAGTTAGGCACTTCTACACTTTTCAGGGAGGCTAAAAAGCTTTAAGTGCTCTAGTAAATCCTCAAGGTTATTTAAAAAAATCCATTTTAAAAAGGCCCAAAATTAAGCTAAATATAGTAAAGTCTCTAAAATCATGATATCAGAAAAACAAATTTTTTGTGCCCATTTTGTTGCTGATTAACAGAATTTATTTTAATGTGAATTCTATAAAATTATGACAAATTAATTGTGGCTGGTGATTGAACAAAATTAGTGAAATGTGGGTTGTGTTTCAATTTTTGCCTGACTGGTAAAAACTGAAATGTTAGACTAATTAAAAAATTGGTTTCCCTTATTGATTGTGCAGAAACATGGGTGCAGAACACAAAACACACTTTGTTCGTCCTTTTGTGCATGTTAGAGAGTCCCATACGCTAAATGTTCCAGTTTTGAACCTCACATTGGTAGACTTACCAGGCATGACTAAGGTACCGATCGGAGACCAGCCGCCGGATATCGAACAGCAAATCCGTTCGATGATTCTTCAATTCGTAAAACGCGACAACTGTCTCATTTTAGCGGTGACGCCAGCAAATTCCGATTTAGCAAACAGCGACGCACTTAAATTAGCCAAAGAAGTCGACGAACCAGGTCAGCAAAACTTTTTTTTAAATTATACATTCTATGAATATTCAGGTAAGTGTAGAGAATGTTTGTCAAGTAGTTGAAAACCTTAAAAAAAATTCCAAATTGCTTGAATTTTTATTTTGGGTTTTTCCTCAGCTGCATAAGATTGGCAGCCAATGTAAAATAAAATACGACACTGGCACAAACACAAACTCTTAAGTACGAAAAAGGAGACTTAAAAGGTTATATAAAACAATTTACCGATTTACAGGTGTTCGGACTATCGGGGTCATTACGAAATTAGATTTAATGGACGAAGGTACCGATGCAAGAGAAATTTTGGAAAAATAAACTTCTCCTTTGCGTCGTGGGTATATCGGAGTCGTGAACAGAAGTCAAAAAGATATCGATGGACGAAAAGACATCAAAGCTGCTCTTGCTGCAGAGAGGAAATTTTTTCTTAGGTAAAATTTTGTTATTTTAATCCTTTTAATTCCATTAGTTTGATGTTTTAAAATTAAACTATTCTTATTTTAGTCATCCATCGTATCGCCATATGGCTGATCGTCTGGGAACGCCATATCTTCAAAGAGTGCTAAATCAGCAGCTTACCAATCATATCAGAGATACTTTGGTCTTCGTGACAAACTTCAAGTATTGTTTTATATTTATAATTATTTTCAAAACCTAATTTTTTAACTTTTAGAAACAAATGTTAGCGCTTGAAAAAGATGTCGAGCAGTACAAGCATTTCAGACCTGACGATCCTTCTATCAAAACGAAAGCGATGTTGCAGTAAGTTAGAATTATAAAAAAAGAAAAACAGAAAACGTCGGTTTTTAGGATGATACAGCAGTTGCAGTCGGATTTTGAGAGAACGATTGAAGGAAGTGGCTCAGCTAACATAAATACAAACGAACTTTCCGGTGGTGCCAAGATCAACCGACTTTTCCATGAACGTTTCCCGTTTGAACTTGTCAAAATGGAGTTCGACGAAAAAGAACTAAGGAGGGAAATCGCATTCGCTATTAGGAACATTCATGGTAAAAAATTTTTATTTCAAATTAATTGAATAATTTAGGTATCAGAGTTGGTCTTTTCACGCCTGATATGGCATTTGAAGCTATTGTTAAAAAACAAATTTCTCGTCTTAAAGAACCATGTTTGAAATGCGTAGATTTGGTCGTTGTTGAATTATCGAATGTAGTCAGAATTTGTACTGATAAGGTATTTAAATATTATTGTTTAAAGAATTTATCTTAAAATACCGTAGATGGCGAGATATCCTCGTTTGAGAGAAGAAACTGAAAGAATAAAATCTTATGTCAGCAAAGGGAGCAACTTTGTAAAGATCAGCTTGTAATGTTTGTCGACTGCGAACTTATATGAACACAAATCACGAAGATTTCATCGGTTTCGCTAAGTAGGTCTCAGTCGGGTTCCTTTATATCTTTTAATTTCTAAACTTTAGCGTTTTCAGCGCACAGCAAAGCACCGAGAATTCGAATAAATCCGGTCGTAAACTTGGAAATCAAGTCATTCGTAAAGGTTGGATGTGCATTCACAATCTCGGGATTATGAAAGGGGGAAGCCGCGATTACTGGTTTGTCCTTACATCGGAAAACATCTCCTGGTTTAAAGATGAAGAAGTACATAAAAGTGTTTAATATTTTTTATTTTTTGTTTCATTTTAAATTTGTTTAGGAACGAGAGAAAAATATATGCTCCCTCTCGACGGCTTGAAACTAAGAGACATCGAACAAGGATTTATGTCAAGGCGTCATATTTGCCTTATTTAATCCGGAAGGGCGAAACGTTTATAAAGTAAGCATAACAGTTTCAACTCCACAGTTTTCAGTGAATAGATTTTGATTTTTATGACAAAATTTTTTCAGGACTACAAACAACTGGAATTGAGCTGCGAAACTCAAGATGAAGTCGATTCATGGAAAGCTTCATTTTTAAGGGCTGGCGTTTACCCAGAAAAGTCGACCGAACAGGCAAACGGGGATGAGGTAAATTTGTAGCATATTCATTTCTTCTTAATTATCCCAAAATCCCCTCAAAAATCGTATTTATCCTTAGTCTCGGGAATGTTGATTTGTGGATTTCCTGTTCAAAAAATGGATTCTGAATACATTTATTTTTAGGACTTTTTTTCTAAATTATTTAAAACAAAAGAAAGAAGAAAAAGTGAGTCCTGTGTGGTCTTAAAATTTTGTTTTCTACATATAACAAAATTATTGAGGCCAAATTTTGGCATTCATTTGGTTTCATAATTATTCAGGACGGCTTAGGAAACCTATTATGTTAGGTTTCCTAAAAAGCTTAAAATTGGTTTATAAACCAGCTTTTAGCCATCTGAAATTTTCCTGGCTAGGCGAAAACGACCATGTGTAAAATTTCTAGTTACTACTAATCCTTAAATTTAGAAAACGCTTCAAATAATTTTTTAAAATTTTTCATTTAACCGCAACCTGGTCCTTATAGTAACTTAACAATCGCCTATTTTTCATTCATGTTTTGTTTTTCTCATGTTTTCTCTTTCCTTTTGTGTTTTCCATTTTTGTGATTTCATAAATTGTTTATAGGTCAGGGTAAGTGAGACGAGGGGGAAAAAAATAAGGTCATAACACACGAAGACACTCATTTGGTGCTGTTTTATTTTCTTTTCTTTATTATTATTTTTATTTTGAAGGAACTGCAGAATGATTTTATTTTTGTCGCTTTTCGTTTTGAAAACAATATAATTTTAAACAGCCTAAAATGATTGAAAAGTTCAAAACTCCTTTAAAAATTGTGATTTTTGAAACAATAAAACATTAGGTTAGCTCATTTGGCTGTATTTGCGTTTCCCCAGTCCATTGAATCTCACTTATTTATTAAACTTATACTTAATTAATTATTACGTTGGAGTACGTATCTTCAAAAAATTAATTTTTACCTTATATTCTTCATACTTTCTTTTATCTTAATTTCTATCTTTTCTAATGATGTTAGATTCTCTGGACTTTACAAATTATGCTTTTATTCAGACGTTTTGGCTTTTGTGTTTTACACTATTTTGCATTCTAAAAAAGAGGTTATACACTCCTTTTCTATGTGTTTTCTTAATTTTTTTTAACACATACATTTCTTTACATAACCCTATTAACATTGCCATGCTTTCTAGCACGTTATTCCCTAGTATCATTAGGCCTAAAAAAGAAAAATTAAAAAATCGGTGAACAATTGGTTTAAAAATGATAAAATCAAAAAAATTTAAATAATTAAAGATATTTCTTTGTTTAAAATCAAACAGGAGGGTTATGAGGTTGGTTGAAAATTTGTAAAGACTATTCCTTTTTTTTGTATCTGCACTTTTTTTGGTATAAAATTTAAAAATAGTAGAAAATTTGAAAATTGGGCACCCGAAGCCACCAAAAATATTATTTCGCATGATGGCTTATTATTTATTTTTTTATTCGCAGTTTAGCATGTAGCATGCTTTTCAAATCACAAATTATATAAACTGATTGTTCACTTATAGAACAGTGGTTTGGAGGGTGAAGGATGTTTTTGGGAAAGCTTGAAAATACGAAAAATTTGTAAACTAATTTTTTTCTTGTCTAAATACGAAAATTTAATTAAAATGTTGATCCCAGCGAATTCTTGTTTATGGGTGATAAAAAATGATTTTAAGCTTTCTCTGACTTCTGAAATTCTTTTATTTTTTTCAACCCCCAACCATTGGGCTATGTCCTTTTTAAATATTTTCTTAATTTTATTATGAGAGAATTTTTTTAAAAAGGGAGGAGGCGAAGGTACTTCGTCGATGGATCCGATGCTTGAACGTCAAGTCGAGACGATTCGAAATCTTGTTGACTCTTACATGAAATTGTCACAAAGACAACAAGAGATTTAATACCGAAGACAATGTTTTTGATTATAAACAACGCTAAGGATTTCATCAATGGGGAGCTTCTAGCGCATTTGTATGCTTCTGGCGATCAGGTATGATGGTTAAATAGGAGGTTTAAATTTTTTTAAGGCTTCGATGATGGAGAGAGCCCTGAAGAGGCTTTGAAGAGAGAGGAGATGTTGAGGATGTACCATGCTTGTAAGGGGCTTCGTATTATTGGTGATGTGAGCATGGCTACTGTGACGACTACGCTTCCTCCTCCCGTGAAAAACGATTGGCTTGCATCTGGTATGGATAATTCATCAAAACATTCACCACCGTCTCCTGGTGGTCCGAGACGTGGTGTTCCACCTGCAGCGCAAAGTGCACCTTCTTCGCGAGGTCCTCCTCCGCCCCCGGCGTCAAGCAGACCCGCACCAGCTATCCCTCTAGACCGGGGCCTGGCGCTCCTCAAGGAAGACCAGGACAGGCTCTCCCACCTCCACTCATTCCATCGTAAGTAATTTGTTTTTTTTTTTTATAGTCCAGTCATTAAAAAGGAGTCTAAGTTCTATTTGAGTTGAAAACTCTATCTTTAAGAAAATGACTGGACTGCATGATTTTCATGCACATTTGTAGAGGTTTTTCGCGATTACGATAAGAAAATTCCCAAACATCCCTTTTTATTTCGTTTTGTCTTTTCGTTTTTCGCACCCGTCTTTGTCCGTTGTTGAAAAGATTTTCTTTTCTTTCAGGCGTCGCTAGGGTGTCATCGCAACATTCTTGCACTACCCGTCACGGTCAAAAAAATCCTTTTATGTTATTTTCATTGTATTCTAAAAAACGTTGTTGGCTTTTAGTCTATAAATTTATTTTTTTATCGTAATAGAGGCCTCTACCAAGTGTCTTTAAATTATAATTTGTAAATAATTTCGCGTTTTTCATTTTAATTTTTCGTCCTTTTCTTTATTTGTTTATTATTTAATTTTTTCTGCGGCTAATTCTGGATGTGGTTTAGGCGCGGCGGGCCACAAATCCAGATTCCGCAAAGGGTTCAACAAGAAGTCGGGAAAATGGTCACACAAGCCGCAGTCAAGAATTATCCAACGCTTTCGCATCACGCTTCAAGTAGAAAAACAAAAATATAAAAACGATTCCACAATTCCCTTTTCATCTCTATTTATTGTAAAACCGCTTCAAAGGCCTTACATTCCATGAAGCTTGTCTTCCTGACATTCCCATATTCAAACTGTACCATAAAAATATTTAAAAAATAAATAAAAAGTATATAAATAATGTTGTATTGTTATAGTGTATATTGGCTTAGAAAATGTAAAAAAAAGATTATTAATTCTGGATTCTCATTATTTTAAATAAAATCTGACATTCTAGAATCGAAAAGGAATTAGGGTTTGTGTCTATGGAAGGTTTTGAGTTTTTCGTAGCCTCGAAAAAACGGTTTCGTTGTAGTATTTTTGCTCAAGCTGGTTTTTTTCTTTTTGTGATACGCTTTATTTATCAGCTTGTCTATTTAGAGCCTATACTGTCAACACCAAGCACTTTAGTTATAGAAAGTGTGCTTTAAACTTGTTTTATTTCAAAGCAATAGTATAGAAAACAGTATAGGTCATGGTGTAAATTTATTAGGAAGAAAAAAGTTTTAGCTTTTTTTTCTTGTATTACGAATGTAAATTCCTTGACGTAATCACTATATTTTCTGTTCAAAAAAATATATAAATATGATAAATATGTTAAATCTTGTTATTCTATTGTAAGGTGTAACATTCTGAAGCTGGTCGGACTGTAAATTCTGTCAAGGTTATGTTCAGAAGGTTAGAAAGTTAAAAATTCAACCACCATTTCCATTTACTTTGACATAATGAAATTATTTAACTCAAAGCATATCTTGAAATTCTAAAGTTCTTTACATAATCGTTAACAGAACTATGGTACAGTCTTTCCAACTTTCTCTCCGTTAAAGGGGGTTAAATATTTTCCCAGTGTTATTTCTTTAAGACTTCAATTTCGGTCTCGTTAAAAAAAAGTATATGAAGTCAATTTTATCCCTAAAAAAATTATTTTAAGAGCATACAAGTACCAAACAATTGGCTCTCTAAAATGAAGTGTTCAGTATTATTTTGTTTTTTTTAGCAAAATAGTGCCTAAATTTTTTTCTTTTGAGGATAGGTTCAGAAGCATCAGGTGTTTCTGTATATAGGTTTTTCTTTTCTTTATTTTTTATTAATTTTCTGTCCCCTTATTAACTGTTATAGCACTTAGGGGGCTGGGGGGTTATGTTTAGCCAATGTATTTAGAAAAATTAAAAAATATATATTATGAAAGATGTATTGCAAAAATGTAAATATAAATTGTTGGTGGATGTTATGTTGTTTTTTGACTTAATTCCTAGTTCTTTTGTAGGTTGAGGCAAATTTTACTAGAAAAAAGGAAATAATTTGAGAAAATCTGGAATTAAATAGAATAATACCAAAATTACGATGAGCATCAAAATAAAGCGTGACGAAAGAATACTCTTTAGCATTTTTATTGTATTTTTTACTAATTCATATTATTTTTAAAAATTACATTAAGGAAATAAGGTGAGATTTAAAATAAGATAAATGTTGTTAAAATTCTTTAAAATCATTCTGTTTTGTTTTTTTCACAGACGACCAGTTCCAGTGTTGCCGAAGAAGATTCCAGAAAGGCCGCAGAGTTTCGGACGATTTCAAACAAAAAACGCCGTTTTATTCAAAAACAAACAAAGCCTGATAAAACGACTGTAAAATTTTTTCTTTTCTTTTTTTTCTTGATTATTGCTTAGGTAACTAATTATCGCTATTATACCAAAGTATTAGGTGCGGAATAAGTGATTGATACCAGTGACTTTTAAGTTAACAGTCTACTTTGAAATTATTATTTAATTTCGTTACCATTTTTGTACCATTCCAAGTCTTTAATGTACAAAAACGGATTTTGTAAGTACAAATAATTAATACTGATGTGATATCCGTATTTTATACAATCGAGTACTATGTATAAAATGTTGGCTTATGACATGTGATATTAACTTATGTTTGTGTATATAGCTTGTCTTTTGAAATAAAATTTATTTAATATCGCTGAAATTGTTTTTCTGAAGAGAAGTTATTGTGAGTCTCTGGAAAAGGGTCTTCCAGAAGTTGTGGTATGGTCTTACCATGTCTGTGGTACCACAGCAGCGTCTATACTATGCGCCAGAGCAGCGTCCTATACTGTACCCTATAGCTGCGTCCTATACTGTACTATAGCTGCGTCCTATACTGTACCCTATAGCTGCGTCCTATACTGTACCCCCCAGCAGCGTCCTATACTGTACCCCAGCTCCTATACTGTACCGCAGAGCGTCCTATACTGTACCCCCAGCAGCGTCCTATACTGTACCCCAGCAGTCCTATACTGTACCCAAAGCAGCGTCCTATACTGTACCCAGCGTCCTATACTGTACCTATAGCTGCGTCCTATACTGTACCCCCCAGCAGCGTCCTGTACACAGCAGCGTCCTATACTGTACCCCCAGCAGCGTCCTATACTGTACCCAAAGCAGCGTCCTATACTGTACCCCAGCAGCGTCCTATACTGTACCCCACAGCAGCGTCCTATACTGTACCCTGCGTCCTATACTGTACCCCCCAGCAGCGTCCTATACTGTACCCACAGCAGCGTCCTATACTGTACCCAGCAGCGTCCATACTGTACCCAGCGTCCTATACTGTACCGCAAAGCAGAGTCCTACACTGTAAAAAGAAGCAGCGCGTTGGATTTCTGGCCGCAA